>PVJX010003553.1:0-106964 GCA_004027295.1 Dolichotis patagonum | reverse complement strand
AGGCCACTCTACGGGTCCGAGACTTTCGGGTCCCAAAGAGACAGCCCGAGATGCTGCTTTCTGGGAGACTTCCAGTCCCAAAGAGTCGCGCTGAGATGCAGGTCTGCGCAGACTTTCGATACAAACAGCCCAGGCCACTCTACGGGTCCAAGAGTTTCGGGTCCCAAAGAGACAGCCTGAGATGCTCTTAGATAGGTTCTTGCTAAATCACTAATTTGCCCAGGCTGGCCTTGAACTTGCAATCCTCCTGCCTCAGCCTTCCAGACTCCTGGGATCACAGGCCTGTGCCGATGCCCCAGCTGCCAGTTCCTTTTGATGAACACAGGTTTTTCCTCTTCCCCAGGAGGGCGCCGTGGATATTCCCACTCAAGGACGAGTATGTTCCTTGGTTACAGGGCGCAACGATCTCAGCTCCTTTCGCATTGACCCCTAAGCTGCCCTCAGACAGTCACCCTCCACTCCAGACAGTGCGATGGGCCCTAGGGGCCTCACTGTGGAGCTGTGGTGACCCTGAAGGTGCCCTTCCCCTTCTGTTGTGACCCAGCACCCTGGGGCCTTGTCACCTTGTCATCCTCACTTCGCTGCTGAGCCGTTCTCCTACCTCTGTGCTCGCAGACGCCCTTCTCCTCCCCAGATGCCTCAGGAGCCTGGGGTCCCTGGAGGTCCCTAGGGAAAGCATGGTGCCATGACCTCGGCTTCTACCTGGGTCTGGTCCGTCTCCAGTATCCCAGAGCCTGTCCTTGAGCAGAGCTGGGGGCTGGGCTCAGGTGAGCATCTCACCCCAGTGAGCTCTGGGCAGCCAGGCTTCCTGGCCAAGGACCTGCCCTGATGCTGGCAGTAGGACATTGGGAAGCTGCCTGTACTGGCCCAGGCTGGATCCCCAGCTGATTCAGCGTTCTCTCTTTCCATCCGAGGAGCAGGCCGCTTGTGGCAGGCACCTGGCCCCTGGGAAGTCCCAGGCCTCATAGTGCTGTCATACCTCACTGACCATCTGTCTCCCCCAGGATGCTCCTCTGTCCCCAGACACACGGCTGGGCAGGCCAGGCCTCTCTGTCCACCTGAAGACTCCAAGGCTTGTGTCTCCTCGCACCCTGCCACTCCCCAACCCTACCTCTGCCCATCTGCCTGGCCCCCTGGTGACAGGAGCCCCAGCTGTCTGCCCTCTGCCTGCGGCCTCTTATACCAGCACACGTGCACATCCACTGGCTCCTCACCAAGTCCCCCTGACAGGCATGTGCCACTCATGTGAGAGCCAGGGCATGCAAGGGGGAAGTTTGGTTTCTGGACTCTTCTCCCTTCTCCCTCACTGACCACAACTGGGAGGGACCACCAGGTCATTGCCTGCAGAGCTCAGGCAGGACAGGGAAGCAGAGGCTGGCCGTGGAGGCTGAGGAGTGGAAGGTGGCCGGGGCCTCAGACCCCATCCTCTAGGCTGGGCCCGCACTGGGTCGCCAGCCTCCCAGCTACCCAAGGCCCTGTGCCACCTGTAGGAGGAGGGGAAATGGCTCAGGGGATTTCCAGACAGGCCGTGGCTGACGTTCTGAAGGACACCCTGTGTATCACACAGGGGTTTGAGGGACCTGCTTTGTGAGGCTGGACAGGGCTAGCCCCATCTCAGAGCAAAGGTCTGGCACCTGCTCGAGCCTCAGTGTCCTCTGCTGGGGCTGTCCCAGAATGCCACCTTCAGCCTCACCGGCCTTCCCTGGATCTGAGGGCATGGCAAAGTGGGCAGGAGCCTGGCTGGTGCCAAGGGGGTGGGCTCCAGCTGCACCGCCAGGGATGGCCATCCCAGCAGCCAAGTGGAGCCCCGGGGAGGAGCCGCACTGACCTCTCTGCCCATTCTGCAATTGGCAAGTCCTAGCAGGCCACAGCTAGCAAGGGACACTTGGGGAGCCAGGGCCCAGCTGCCTCGGTTGGGCTTTTGTCCCTAAACCCAGCTGACTGGTGCTGGGCTGGTGGGGACATTGTGCTGAGGAGTGAGTGGGGACAGGAACCAACCCACCCTGAAGAGGGTCCCCAGGTCTGAAGTCTGAGGTGCTGTGAATGCTCCCCAGGGCTTGCCAGGGGATGAGCGAATGGGGATGCCCCTGCCCTCTTTGGAAATCCCCATGGGTGCTGTGGGCAGGACGATGAGTTCCTGGGAAATGTTGGGGGAGGGCACCCTCTCACTGCCCTCTAGCTGTCAGGTGGGAGCCTGAGGGGAAGTGAGTGTGAAGTGGGGGAAACGAGGTCACTGGAGGACGCTGCTGTCCAGCAGAAGCGGGGCAAACAACAGGAAACCCAGGGTGTCTTGGACCTGGCAGCAGGCCTGCTCTGGGGCTTTCTGGACATGCAGAGGGAACTCAGGGTGCTGGGGAGGCTTTTGCTGAGCCTCTGCAGGGCTGGTTGTCGGGAGGTGCCCCTGCCCTCCTGGCTCCTCCCGTCTCCTGCAGAGCCCCTACCCTGAGCCCACGGGGCTATACTCAGGGTCTAGCCCCACCTTTCAGGGTGAGGACCTCACCGTCACCCACAGGGCAGCAGTGGCCCTGGGTGTGGAGGACCAAGGAGAGACTTTCCTTGAAAGGAGAGCAGGTATCTCCATCTTGGCTAAACCTGGCCCTGTCTCCACGGACTGATCTCAGGCCCCCACGCAGCCCAGCTCACAGCACTCAGGTATTTCCCATTGTTCTTGGAGTCACGCGTTCTCAAGCCACGCCCTTCTTCATGAATTAATAAAACCTGGGTTTGGGCTTGGCTTGAAGCCTTTGTTCTAGTGAACCATCATCTTAGCTGGACTTAGGACCCCTTGGCTTTCCATATCTATAAATACGTCTTAGTGTCTTTATTCTCGCCATGGGTTGCACGGGAAGTGGTAGTTTGGAATTAATTTATTAACTTTTCCTTGGGATTAGAAATATAAACTTCCCAGAAGAAACGGAGAACAGGGAAGGACTCTACTCCAGGGACTAGGGGGCGCCCATGGAGGTGGTGGGAGGAGCTTGCGTCTGCCACTGTTGCGGTTTTGCTTTCAGTTTGGCTTAGTTCTGGATCAGAACTCTAGCCTGAGCACCAGCGCCTACCGGTCCCCCCCTCCCCCCAGGGAGTCCTGGCTGTGCTGTGTCCTGACCACTGCCATGGGGACTCTGCCAGGCTGGGGGACATCCTGACCACGGTCATGAGAGCTCTGCCAGGCTGGGGACTTCGATGCTGGCACCCAGTGCCGGAAGCCAACACCCTGAGACTGGTAGGTCCCCCAGTTCCCTTCTGTCTCCATTCTCCTCGGCCTGCTCCAGTCCCTAAGTGACCCCCAGCCATGGCCCCTTGCTGGTCCTTTGCGGTGGACCACACCATGGTGTCTGGAGCTGACCCAGCCCCAGGCTCTGCCCTTGATTCAGGGGGAGGTCCAGGGGCAGGTGGGCCCCTGGGGAGAGGGCCCTTCCTGGGCAGGGCCTCTTGGCAGCCCTGAGCAGGAAGAAAGTATCCTGGGGTTGGCAGTGCACTGGTGGCATATGCACCTGCAGCCCTGTGATAAGTGTGGTGTTCGTGCAGGGAGATAGAGTCCAAGGGTTGGAGCGGGTTGAACCAGCTCCTCGGGAGGGTGGCTTCCTACCTGCCCTGTGAGGCCCAGAGTTAGCCTGGAGGAGGGTCCCGTGGGACTCCGGACCAGGGCAGCCCTGTCCCCATTTGGGCTGTCAGCACCTGAGGCCAGCCTGGCTTGCTGCTCCTTCCCAGGGGACAAACCACAGGACCCCAGGCATGGCTCAAGGCTGCCCAGGAGGGGTCCCTGAGGCGGGCAGAGAGTGGAGGCCGAGAAGGCCCATCCTAGACTGTTCCCAAGCCCATCCAGGTGCCAGCCCAGCTGTGCCCCACCATGGCACTGCCAGCCTGGGTGCTGTTCCTTCTTAGACAAGAAGGAACAGCTCCCTTAGTCTGCCCAGTGGGGAGGCTAAGACCCCCAGACAGACAGGTGCCCCCTCCAATGTCTGTCCCTTGTCCAGGCGCTGTGCCTCCTCCTGCTGGGGTCCCCCTAGCACACCCCTGCACAGCCTGCATGCGGAGAGGAGGAGTTCCCGGTGGGCTTGCAGTGTTGCCCCAAGTGTGGGCCAGGTAGGAGCCCTGGAGGGCCCACACTGGGCCAGCCACAACCCCTGTCCTGCCTGCCCTGAGCACCCTTGTCCTTGTGTTTCCAGCCCCAGGTGGCATACAGATAGCAAAGGGCTGGAACCCTGGGGCAAACTCTGCAGCCTGGACTTCAGCTTGGGACGCTGGCCCTCCCATGTCTGGAGGTGGGCTCAGGGGTTGGGGCTGCCTGATGAGCCCAGGCTGAGGCTGAGACAAGGACAGGGCCAGGAAGCCCCGCATCCCTCAGACCTTCCCTGCCCCAAAGCAGGTGCATTGCTGGAAGGCCACTGGGCCATGGGACCCTGGGGACAGCTAGACGACCTGCAGTCCTCAGGGATGGTGTCACATGTGCTCTGTGCCAGGTGGGGGTGACAGGTAAACCCTGTGGCCTCCTGCTGCTGAGCTCTGTCACCCCGGCTGCAAGTTTCCACGTGAGGCGAGTGTGCAGTGAGGACACGGGCATTGAGTGCTCGCCCTGCCCTGCAGGGACCTACACCGCCCACCCCAACAGCCCGAGGCAGTGCCTGCGCTGCCGGGACTGTGAGCCAGGTGCGTACCGCCCGTGCCCGCGTGCCAGAGCCTGGGCACCTGCCCCGAGGCTCCCTGCAGCTGTCACCTGGGCCTCTGGAGCCACAGAGCCGCCCTTAGGTAGAGAAGCCGAGGCCCCTCAAGCGGCTCACAGCTTCTCCCTCCTCGTTCCCATGGCTGCGGATTTGCAGAGGGCCGTTCTGCTCCCAAGTGGGGTGAGTGGAGGTCCTGGGCAGCAGGCAGATGGGAGGTGCAGGCTGTCTGGCCACCCTCAGGTCCCCACTGGCAGGTGACCAAGGCCAGGGCTCGGCGCCAGACCTCTGTCTCCCTGCAGGAGAGGCTGTAGCATCCCTGTGGGCCAGCATGGAGCCGTGGTGGTCAGGAGAGGGGTGTGGGGAGACGGTGGGGACTGTGACCCTTGGGGTGCAGGAGGGGTTGGTGCCAAGACCTCAGGCCACACTGTAGCTCTCTGACCACAGCCACCGGGCCGGGAAGCACTTGTCTGATTGGTCTGGGTGGCCAGTGATGCTGCCCCCAGGAGGAGCAAAGTGGGCAGGGCCTGGCAGTTTGGACAGAGGCCATTGGTGGGCAGGGCTGAGGGGTGGGGACCCGGCTCCTGAGGCCCCCACTCCAGGTCCACCCTGCAACTTTGGAGTCCTGTCAGGGCCTGACATGCAGGCATACCCACAGGGAAGCACCTGACCATTCAGCGCCTCCCTGGACCCTGCCAGCCCCAGCCACACAGCTGTTCTGTCCCTGCAGTAACGGTGGCAGTCACCACCCAGCTGCTCTCTCAGCTCCTTCTCTGGCTCAGGCATGGGCCTGGTGACCAAGAGGAAGTGCTCCAGCACTCAGGACACTGTGTGTGACTGCAGTCAAGGCCACTTCTGCAAGGCCCGGGAAGGGGACCACTGTGTCCTGCGCGCTGCGGTCCTGGCTGCGTGTGTTCTGTCTCAAGGCTCCTTGGGTGCTTCTCGTACTCTGGGCCAGTTGCTCCAAAGCGTCACCTCTCAACAGAGCTTCAGATGCCTTAAGGGTCCACATGGCTAGAGTGAGGGCATCTGGCCCACACGGGCTATGCCCGCCTCTCAGGTATCAACAGAGCCAGGGCACTGAAGACCTCAAAGACAGAGGCCAGCACAGCCTGCAGCGGGCCCGCCTTCCCTGAACCCCGTGGGCCCTGGGCCTTGAGATCTTTCTCCAGCTGATGGAGCACTTGACTCAGGAGGCACTTAGCGATGCACCCCGGTGACCCTCTGTGCTGGGGGCTCGCAGCTCCTGCAGGAGGGAGCCACCATTTCCATCCAGACAAGGCTTGTGTCACATAAAGTTGAAGACTGAAATGGCTGACTGGGGGCAGGAAGCGGAGTGTTTACTGGAAGGATAAAGGGAGGCTGATAGACTCTGCCAGCTTGGGGCTCAGCTATCTCTGGCGTGACATTCGCCCAACTTGGTATGGGGCCCAGAGGAGCAATTTATCTCTCCAAGAGTAACTTCTGTGTTCTCCTCATTCCAGAGATAAACCTCCTGCTCCCTTTTTGTGCGTGCACTGAGCCCTTTCCAATCCCAAGACTCCACAACCACCCAAGCCTCCACTCCCAGCCCCCAGGAAATCTTTCTGTGTCCTTTTTTGCACATGCAGATGCTCCTTCAAATCAGCTGTTATGTCACTTTGCCCACCCCCCAAACTCCTCCCCTAGCCAGACTTAAGCATCTGCTTTCCTTTGTTCCCGCAGGGGATGCTGGGTGCCTGTCTCTTCTGCAACCCTCCTATGCCCACAATAAAGGCCTCTTTTCTACTTTCTTTGTCTCTTTTTGTCATGCCAAAATCTTTTTTTTTTTTTTTTGTCTTTTGAGACAGGGTCTCGCTCTGCAGTTCAGGCTGGCCTTGAGCTCACTTTGTAGCCCAAGCTGGTTTCAAACTCACAGTGATCCTCCTGCCTCAGCCTCCCAAGTGCTGGGATTGCAGGCATGCGCCACCATGCCTAGCTTATCCACCAAAATTTTATCAGAGGGAAGCTATCAGTAGTTGGGACTTGAAAAGTGTTGCTAGAGTAGGCATGAAGCTAGTGGCCAGGTCCCCTGGCCATGAGAGGTCAGGGTGGCACAGGCGGTCGTTTGGGTCCATGCTGTCACGGGACTGGCAGAGAAATGGATCACAGGTGCTTTGGGTCACCAGGAACCTTGCTGCATAGTTAGGAAGAAGGGCGTCGATTGGCCCAGTGGTCCCTTGTTCGCGTTTGCTTTTACGTTCCCAAGCTTAGAGATCTGTGTAGGCTGACTTAAAGCTTAACCTTATGGATGTGCTGTTTTCTTGGAAAGGCGGCCAGGCTGACTCCCCCTTAGGCCCTGTGCTTTGGTGGCTGCCTGTTCATAAACTGAAGAGCTCAGGTCCCTCTCACAACACCCTCTCTCCACCTCTGGCCATCTTCTAGGGTGCTTCTGGAGGTGGGGGCACCTTCCACTCTCCAAAACTGGCTCCTGGGGTGTGTGGCTGACGTAGCCTCCTCTGAGCTCCTAGGCACTGCCTGGCTTCTTTGACTCTTTCTGCCTTCCTTATGTGGGAAATGAACCCCCTTCCCCTGCCTGGTCCCCCCACACCAACCCCAGCACCACCACCTTCCTGGGCTGAGGGCAGCAGCCCCCTACCAGGCCTCAGCTTTCCTGTCCCTTCTGGGGAGCCTGTGGTCAGTGTGGCCATCCCCTTCCTTCTCTGGTCCCACGTGGGCCCCTGGAACTTTTTGTGGTGTCTGATACCAGTCTCCTGAGCAGCAGGCCCTCCGCCACATGGGCCAGGCTGGAGGGGCCCATTTTTGGCAGACAGCCACTAGTAAGCCTGAGGGACGAGGGGTGGCTGTGAGTCTAAAATACCATGATTTCCAGTTAAGGAAAGAAAACCTTCAGAGTATTATCCACTTGTAATCATTTGTGAGATCTCAGGACTAAAGAGATACCATAGAGCACAGTGACATTTAAGTCACATACGTGCCCACATTTCTCCTAAATCCTGGCCACCTGGCCACTCAGGTCCAGAGCAAGGCACACAGCAGTCTAATGATGCCAGGGAAGGAAGGTTCTTTAAGGATTCCTGCTTTGGGATGGTGTAGTTAAAAACCATAGGAACATAACGCTGGGTCCAGCAGACCCTATCTCTTACTTTTCTTCTGTAAATTTGTACTTTAGCATAATAGTAGCTGGCTGTGCACCCCAGCACCTATCCTTGAGGGATACAGAAAACAACCTCTGTGTTTTCCCACTTGGTATGATGACAAGCAAGGTGTGTGCTTGTGCAGAAGCGGAAAAATGGAATTTTTACCCACCTTATGCTCCAGCTGACTGGTTTTGTGTATGTTTATCTGAGCTGCTCAGAAGGGCCAATAGACCCACACTACTCCAGAATTTGTTTAAACAAAAGTTGTCTTTTGATTTTCTGGTAGAAGTGGCCCAATTCAGTACCATGGCACATGAAAAACCAGAGTTGAAAGTTTTGGAGGAAGTCAAAAGTGAATCATCAGATTAGTCATGCATGGATGATGAAGATGATCCATTATGGTAAAATACACGCTTTCACAGCAGAGGAGTGGTGTGGGCCAAAGAGGAGGAGCAGGAGGAGGATGGTGACTTTGACACTGGCCATGTGAGCCAAAGTTCCAGTGACAGTGAAATGGAGAAAGAATCAACTGATACAGATGGGGGAATGCAGACTTCCTTAATTCAGGTGATGAAGGAAACAGCAATGTGAGTACATGTTTGACTAGCTGAAATGTCATGAGATGTCACTCAACCAAATGGAACCATCCAATGCTAGAACTAAGTCCAAAAACACAGTGAGGGTCTTGGCAAGGATGAAAGGCACTGGACAGAATGGCAGCCCTGATATTCAATGCTGGAAATTGTAACAGGCAAAATGCTACGGGATGCTGTGAAATACACACTGGCCAAAATGCAAGTAAAATATCTTATATGCACCAATAGCCACATTGAAAAATATATTTCTTAGGACACCTCACTAGCTGCACTGAAAGTACTCATGGGTCTGCTGTACTTAGCAGGGATTTCTCATGGTGATCACAGGAATATAAAAGATGTATGGAAAAGCAGTGAATTACAACATGGCATAAAAATTTATGCTCTTGTAGATGCGAAGACATTAAGTTTTCCGTTTAGACATTTATCCTGGAACTCAGTCACTGGGTCCTTCTTTGTATAGTAACAAACGAATGATGTTGTGAACAGGCTTGCTGCTCCCATTTCCCAAACTAATTGGAATGTGACACTCAACAATTGGTTTATGGGTTTCTAATTGATGTTACATTTATTAACAGAGCACAAATTGACCAGCACAGGACCTGTACACAGGAACAAAGCAGAAATTCCAAATGAAATGTTGCAGTTTCAATACAGAGAAGTGTATAGCACAATCTTTGGGTTTCAGAAAGATATAACGTTGGCCTCGTGTATGGTAAAGAAAAACAAACTGGTACTGCTGATGTTGACATTTTGCCATGTGGAAAATTTGACAGAAACCTCCACAAAACAGAAAGTTGAGATGGAAACTTTATACAACAAAACCAAAGGTGGAGTAGATGTTACTGATGAGTTATGCAGCAACCACGATGTCACTTGGAACACAAAGCATTGGCCAGTGGTTGTAGGTTACCCTCTCCTAAACACGTGTGGCATAAATAGTTTGGTAGTTTACAAAGAAAATAACAAGTGCAAAATATCAAGGAGAAATCTCTTACAGGATTCAGACTGGAGCTCATAAAAGATCATTTATGGCAGAGGATAAACAAAACGTTTCTGCCCAAACTGTACCAAAACTTTTGTTGCACACTGGTGAGCTGACAGGTGAACAGGCAGGTGCAGCATCACAGAGGCCACTATAATCAGGAAAACCAAAGGGACGCCAACTGCGCCCTGCCAGAAAGTACCGCGAAATGTAACATGTACGCATCAGTGTAAACGATACTTGACTTGGAATATGTAGTTCTCAAGTGTGAAGACGGCCTTGGGTGAGACAGTTGAAGCAGTGCTTGTTTTTGTGGTGGGCTTTGTTTGTGTTTACATTGTAGTTCACATAGGTTTTTATTTTTGATGTTACCTTTAAGTTTTATAAACAAGTAAACAGCCAATATGGAAATGCTGATGTCTATTGAAAGTGCTCATTACACATTTGATATTTTTTGGTTGGTATCTCATTTCCTTGCTAAGTTCATGTTGTACTATATAGTGGGAAGCTCCCGACAAAACAGGAAGAGGGGTGACGAGACTGTCACATAGGAAAGGAAAGCTAAGGACACACGCTGTCAATGTGAGATGTGTGCACAGAACATGTAGTTGTCATGTGTGAATACCGCTTTGGCTGTGACAGGGGAAGCAAAGCCTATTTTTGTGGTAGTTCTATCAATGCTTTCATTATAGTTTGTATAGGAACTTATTTCTGATGTTAGCTTTTTGGTTTTGTAAGCAAGTACAGCTGATATGAAAATGTGATGTCTATTTTAAATGCACAATAGGTACAAAGATTGTAATACTTTTATTGATTTTTTTTTTGGTACGGAGAATTGAACTCACGATTGCCAGGCAGGAGCTTAAGCTGCTGAGCTAAATCCTTGGCTCTTTTATTGATATTTTGCGCTCATGTTAACTACATGCCGTATAACGTAAGAACCTTGTTGGTGTCACGTATGCCTTAGGCGGGATCACTGAAGTACATTCTTCTATGGAAAGTGCTATCACTGTAATTCATAGAAGAATTTGTGTTGTTCTTTTTTAGACTTTGTAAAAAAGCTGATGTTGCAAACGGCGTGGTGGTGCACTTCTGTAACCCCAGCACTCGGGAGGCTGAGGCAGGAGAATCATTGGCAAATTCTCGAGACCAGCAAGGGCTGCAAAGTGAGCCCAAGGCCAGCCCCAAGGCCAGCCTGAACAGCATAGAGAGACCCTGTCTCAAAAAACAAAAAACAAAACAAAAGAACTAGTTGATGTTGAAAATTTTGATACTTTTTAAGAAACACTCAACATTAACAGTTCAAAACTTTTTGCGATTTTTTTCCGAAGTACTCGTATAATAAAATTCATAAAATTAAATTTAATAATGCCATCAACAGAAATATGCTAAAGAATGAATGTGGTCAGGCAGGCCCACGTTTCTGCGCCTTGATGGCAGAATTATTCTGTTCCTCTAAGAACTTCTGTCTTAATTTTTTCTTAAGTTCCTGCCTCGATGAGAGCCCCAGACGAAATACAGAACATCTAAAGAGAACAGGAAGACATTTTGCAATCGCGAAGTCACTTTTAATCAAAATGTTGGTAAAACACCATGCTCACTGGTTCCCTAAACCCCAGCGTGACTTCTGCGTGACAAAAATAAATGCACACCGCCACCTGCGGCGCGCGTAGTTTGCGCCGTCCTCTTGCACTGAATTCTACCTCTGCAGCTGCGCGGCTCAGGACCCGGCTCCGGTAGCACCGTCACCGTGCGTGACGCTGGGCCGGTCCCCGATCAGTCAGGCCTCCCCCGAGGGCCCCGCAGAGGTTTGCCCCCGAGAAGTCGCATCTACACCAAGCATTTGCAGGCCTCTGATGGAACCAGGACCCCGTTCTGCGAATCCGGGTTCCGGGTCACAGCCACTCCTAGTCGCCTCGGGGACCCCAGGCTTGCACTGCGGTGAAAGTGCACACGCAGGGAAAGAAGAGACCAGGTTGGATGGCGAGGCCAGGTCCTGCACCCGTGCTCCGCGACAGGTGCCACCCCTCCATCCAAGTAAGCCAGGCCCCCTGCCAAGCCGAGAGCGCTCCCCCAATCGCCCGACGCCACACTCTGTGCAAGTGCACTGCGTGCGGAAGCGCGCCAAGCTTGGGTTGCTGCGCTATTGGTTAACAGTTATGAATATGCAAACCCGGTAACCCGAGGCCCTGGGCGGGATCAGCATCGGGAGCGGTGCTAGGGGCGTGCCCAGAGAGGAGGTTGGGCCATTGGGGGGGGGAGTCTGGAGGGAGGAGGCAGGGCCAAGGCAGGAGGGCATCCCAAGGTCGGGCGGGGCGGGGGCACGTCTGGGGCGTGGTCAGCGGTACAGGGGCGTGGCCTGGCGCTATGGGGGCGTGGCCGGGTGGACAAGCTGGGATCTCCGCGCATCGCTGTAGGCTTGGCACGGCCGGGTACGGGGAATCAAGGTCCGGGACAAGCTGCTATCGCTATGAGCACCGTGGACCTTGCCCGCGTGGGCGCGTGTGTTGTGAAGCACGCGGTGACCGGGGAGGTGAGGCCTGGCGGGTGCCTGTCGGGCGGGGTGGGGGTTCCAGGGCCCCGCAGGCGCATGTGTTAGGCCCGGGGTGAACCTCGGATGCGCCCCTGACCGCGCCGCCCGCCAGCAGCTGTTGGAGCTGCGCAGCCTGTGGCAGGAGCAGGCCTGCGTGGTGGCCGGGCTGCGGCGCTTCGGCTGCATGGTGTGTCGCTGGATCGCGCGCGACCTCAGCTCCGCGGGCTCCTGGACCAGCACCGCGTGCGCCTGGTGGGCGTGGGCCCAGAGACGCTGGGCCTGCAGGAGTTCCTGGACGGCGGCTACGTCTCCGGAGGTGGGACCCTTCCCTCTGCCCACCCCAGGTCTGGCCCCGTGTGTTGGCAGTGTCCTCCCAGCCCCCATGTTGTGCCTCGCAGAGTCCTCGGCCAGGGGCAGAGTTCCAGCGGCAGAGTTCCACGAGTCCCTTCTGGGTCTCAGCCCCGCCTGGGAGGGGGGTTGTCATTAGATCGGGCATGGAGGGCAGGACGCAGAGGGCAGGTTGCGGGAAGTAGAGCCTGGGTGGGCCCGGGGCACACGCCTGTGAGTTCTCTTTCTAGAGCTCTACCTGGATGAGAGCAAGCAGCTCTACAAGCAGCTGGGCTTTAAGAGGTAAGTGTGTCGCTGTCGGTCTGTGTAGCAGCACCCAAGGTTGCCCAATGTTCCCTGATGCATCTTGCTGACACCTTCCCCTCAGCAGTCGCTCGGCCCTACCCCAGCTTGCCAGCCCCAGGGGCATTGCAGCTCCAGCCAGCCCCTCCACTGGGTTCTGTGATGGGGATGTCTGTAACAGGGTTCTCATCCAGTTGACCCAAGGAGGCCTGGAGCTCAGGGCCTTTGTCAGGGCCATGCTGGCTGCTGGTGCCACATGCCAGCTGGCTGATTGACAGTGTCAACTGAGCACACTCAGCCTGGCTGGGTCCCACTTCCACATCCTCTGCAGAACCCAGGCCAACCATCCATGGGGTGGGGGAGGGGGTGCCTGTGGCTCCTATAGCTGCTCCTGGCCAGGCAGCTGGCTGCTGCAGCCACCTGGTGACATCTCAGAGCTTCTGGTGAGGTGAGTGGGTGGGGAGGACCTGACCTGGGCTGGTGCCTGCTGCTGGAGGAGAGCGGCAGCAGGTGCTGGGAGCCGGGCACTGCCGTGAACCTAGACCAGCGAGCCGGTGTCTTTGCAGGTCCAACAGCCTGAGCATCCTGCCGGCCGCCCTGGGAAGCCCATGTGAGAAGTGGCTGCCAAGGTTCGTGACAGCGGAGCGGGGGACCCTGGGGCTCTGCTGGGACTGGCTCTGTTCTCCTCCTTCAGGCCAAGGCTGTTGGCATCCAGGGGAACCTGTCTGGTGACCTACTGCAGAGTGGAGGGCTGTTGGTGGTCAGCAAAGGTGAGCCAGGCCACATCCTTAGCGTGATAGCCGTGCTTGATTCGGTGGCCACAGTGCTGATCTGTGTCTTGTCCGTCTCCTCATAGCCTCCCTTTTGTGGGGTGACCTGGTCCTGAGTGTCACCTTGGCTAGGTGGTAGAACAAGAGTACCTGGAGCAGGTGGCCTCCCAGCTTGTCCTGACCACCTGCTTGCTGCCACAGGTGGTGACAGAGTTATGCTGCACTTCATCCAGAAGTCCCCAGGTGACTATGTCCCCCAGGAGCGCATCCTGCAGGCCCTGGGCATCTCTGCAGAGGTTGGCACCAGCAAGCCACCCCAGGTGAGTGAGGCCTAGACGACCCAGCCTGCTGCAAACAGCGCCCCTCCACCCCCGTGCACACGGCGCTTGGCCAGGGCTCGAGCTGCAGCCTCTGGGGAGCTGTGTCGGCCCCACAGCACTGCTGTCCGTGAGATTCCATTTGTGGAGGTAAGAGGCTGGGAGGGACCCAAGGGCAGTGTGACCAGACAGGGAGGTGTAGCTGGGCCTCCCCTATGGGCAGTGGGCTGCATGGGGGCTGCAGGCTGGAGAGAAGGCTGCCCTCTGAGCTGCAGGAGCCTGGGGCCTGTCTGCTGTGTCTGCCTGGTGTTAGTATGGTCCTGACAGCCACCTCCTACCCCAGGTGGATGCCTCCTGTGGCCAGCGTGCCCCCTTCTCTATATGGCTGGGTGGGGGACCCCGGGAGTGTGGCCGACCTGACCAGGCCTGTTTCCCTGCAGTGTGCCGAGGAGGTGTGCGGGAGGTGACAGCCCAGCCTCTGTGGACCTGGAAGGTATCTGCTGCCTTAGTATCCTGGGTTCTCAACCAGAAGAACCGTGTCCTTAGGTGCTGGGTGTGACACTGGGCCTCGTCTGATTCTCGGGCAGCGCTGAGCCATTAAAACTGCTGTCCCTGAGCCCCGTGTTTTGTCACCAGCCGCGCACTGTGTGTCTTGGCAGGTGCCATCTCACCCACCGTTGGTCCCTAGGGGTGCCCCTGGTGGAGGTGTCATTGGCCCACCATGAAGGTCACTGTCCTTTGCGGGAAACGTGGCCCTGCTGTGTCGCTGCAGACCTCAGGCCGCTGCCTCATGGGACGCTGAGGGCAGTCCTCACTGCCCGGTCATTTCCTTCATGGTGACCATGCACCTTGGTCCACTTTTGTCTGGGGACCAAGGTGCAAGGCAGCAGGCAGGCTGAGGCTGGGGAAAACAGGTTTTGGGGACACTTCTGGGGGCTCAGTGGAGGGTTGGGTGGGATTTCAAGGACAAGGTGGTTTGGACCCCACCAGATGCGCTCTGGGTCAGCTCCATGCTGATAGCCTTTTGTGACGGCAGAACTGTCACTTGCACCCTGCAGTGGCAGCTGTGGGCTTGACCTGGGAGATTCAGCTAGCTCAGCATGTGGGGCTCCCAGCCACTTTCCCTGGGTCCTCACCTGCCCAGAGCAGGGGGCTGGACCCCCCACTCCTGCCATGGCAGGCCTTCCCCTCATGGGCTTTCTGGTCTTAGCGGACTTTCAGGACCTCAGCATCTCCCTGTGCCTCCTGGGTCCAAACCTGGTGACCACAGTGTCCTGGTCCCCCCCCCACTGTCTACAGAACAGCAGGCAGTGTGCCCTCTGCAGTCCAGCTATTCTGGTTTCAGTGACACAAAACCAAATATGCAGTCTCAGCTGCAGTCCCCAGGGCCCCTGGGCACCTCCAGGCCTCTGCCCACCTTTGTCAGACTCCTCCCACCTGAAAGCTGGCATTCAGGGGTGGTGTGGTCACTGCTGCCCCGCACTGGGAGGCTGAGCGCTTGGCAGGAGCCCCACCTGCACTGGCCTCCTCTGAAACTCCCCACACCTGGTGCAGTTTGCAGTGGTGCCTGGTCGCCGCATGGCTCCTTTTAGATGAGGCTGTCGCCTTGAAGTGTTTATTTGGCCCTAGTCTGAAAGTCGTGGACGTGGAGGATAACACGCTTCGGCGAGGGGACGGAAGACAGTTGATTGTGTCTACGGGCTGTGACGGGCACTGACCCTTGTGGGTAGCACGGAGAGCGCAGCCTGGACACAGGTCTCGCTGGGTGCCTGCCGACGTGATGGTGCCTGGAGGGCACAGTGGTTGCAGGGCGCGGATGCGTGTCCCTGCCGACCCCCACTGGCTGCACCTTGGCGAAACACCTGCTTTCCAGCCCCAGGCGGCACAAGTCACGGAGCACAGCTCAGCCTCAGCTACCAGATGCGGCATTGCTGCTTGGGGCGCATGGGGGAGCCCTTGGCGCAGTTGAACGCATTGGCGAAGGCAGGCAGGTTCTGCAGGGAGCCCAGCACCCTGTGGAGGAGTGGGCTGAGGGAGCCGGCCTGTGGTGGGCGGGCAGGGCGGGGCGGGCTGAACGCGTACTTGCCTGTACTTCAGCGGGCTGTGGACGTCAGTCTTGATGGACTGGATAGCAAACTCGGGCCTGTAGGAACCGCACCACACCTACAGGCACATGAGGGATGTGACCGAGGGTCTGGGGCTCAGGGCAGGAAGTACCCGTTGGTTGCCCCTTGGGGGTGGGAAACCTGCAAGTCTGTTCCCTCCCTCCACATCTGCGTGGATGCCCCAACTGCCCAGCCTGCTGGTTGTGGTTCTGCAGCTGGCAGCCCGCGGTGACCCTGGAACACACATGGGGACCCTCCAAAGACAGCTGGGTGAGGAGTGTGGGCTGTGAAGCTGGGACTTGTGCTGTTACCTGGGCATAGTTGACGAAGAAGAGCTGTTTGTAGGTGAGCTCCAGCCCGGGCAGCAGCTGGTCTTTGCCACCTTCCGCCATCCACTTTAGGTAGGCCTGTGGGCACCAAACGCCACTAGGTGGCCGACACCTGACACTCCCACCAGGCCTCTGGGGTCCTCAGAGCTCCACACACATTGGAGGTCTAGTTTCAGGACCTGCCCCAGGGGAAGGGGTGGCTACGCCTGCTGTTTAGGTCATCATGGGTACCCCTATTCCTTGGCAGCAGGACTCAGTGGGGGTCCTGGCCAGGCAGCCGCCATGCCCAGTGGCTCCTGTAGCCAGGAGGCGCACGGGGGGCACCACTGCCTGCCCAGCTGGGAGGAGAGAAGCCAGGCCCAGCCCCTGCCTCACTGAGGTGCCGCTGCTCTGGGACCCACCTTGTAGGCCTGGCGCACCCCTCCGTTGTCTGCGATGTTTTCCCCGAGGGTGCTGAATCCGTTCACCTGTGCACAGGACACGGGGTGGGGGCAGCCAGGCCCTGCTCCCTTAGTCCCACAGGGATAGGGTTAGGGTTAGGGTTAGGGTCAGTGGTGCCGGAGGCCCTGCCCACTCACGTTCTGGTTGTCGGCCAGGTCCCAGCTGTAGTTGCCATACTGGTGGATCATGCATTCCGACTGCTCCCGGAAGTGCTGGGCCGAGAAGTTACTCCACCAGTCCAGCATGTTGCCGTTCTTGTCAAAGTTCCGGCCTGGGCAGGTGGAGCAGAGACAAATGGTCCCAGACCCGATCCAGGATCCCGCTGCCCCTGAACCTCCTCCAGCCCAGCCTCTAAAGCTCGCAGTTCTGGACCTGAGCCTGAGCCTTGAGGAGCCTCAGCATGCCCGCAGGGGATGCCCAGAGAGGGAGGGATGGTGGCCTCCCCAAGGTCAGGACCTGGAGTCTCAGGTCCCAGAGACACTGGCTTCAAAGACCTCCTGTGACAGCTGAAACTTCTGCATGCAGAGGAGGGGCATGTGGCCCTGGGGACAGGGCTGGGCAGCTCTGGGTGGCAGGGCAGCCCCTCCCAGGGATGGAGGTGGGCTTGGCCCAGGAAGAGGAAGTGAGTGTGGTCAGGGGCCTCGAGTGCAGGATCCAGCCCTGGTGCCCTTGTGTCCCCATGCCCAAAGCAGTTCCCTGGGCGGGGCTTGGGCTGCAGTTCCCTGAGGACCCACAGCTTGGCCTCTGTCCCCCTAAGCCACAAGGCCACCCCTTACCCCTTACCATTGTCATCAAAACCATGCGTGATCTCGTGCCCGATCACCATCCCAATGCCCCCAAAGTTCAAGGCCTGCGGCTGCTCCTTACTGAAGAAGGGCGGCTGGAGGATCCCTGCGGGGAACACTGTGGGGGACAGAGGGTCAGCCGGGAGGCGCACACCTGTGTGCCTGGCTCAGGCAGGCCTCCCGGGGTCCTGTCATCCAGACCAGGAAGTGGACATCAGGACCCTCTGTGTATAGATGAGGAAACTGAGGGTCAGAGACCGTGGGCAGGGCTAGCTCAGGGCAGGTTCATGTGCTGTGTCCAGCTTCTTCCCACCCCGCTGTGCTGCCCTGAGCAGCAGCTCCTCCTGTGCCGCACTCTCTGTCCCTCCCTATGGGCGCAGGGACATGGGAGGGCACCCACGGGATTGGGGGTGGGGCAGCTGGCTGGCAGGAAGGGGCTGGGGGGTGAGCCTACCGATCTGATTTCGGTTTGGGGAGTAGAAGGCATTGACCACGGCAGCCCCAATGATCCAGCTGTGGTAAACACATGGGTCACTTGGAGGCATGCCTCCTGGGACCCTCCTGCCATGTCCTCCCTGCCCATGTCATGGTGGCCACTTCAGAGCAGGTCCTGTGCCATTCTCAATCTCGGGGAGTCCTTATGGGAGGCTACCCCAGGACCCAGAAGCCGAGTCACAATCCCAGTGTCCCTGCCCAGCCAACACCAGGCCGGCCCAGCCAGGCACAAAGCGGTCCCTGCCATGCTGTCCACGCCACTCACAGATTCTGGTCCACCTTTTCCCGAAGCTTCCTGAGGCTCCTGTGAGCGCTGGCCTTGAGGTTCTGCAGTGCATTCTCAAAGTACAGGTGCTCCGAGAAGTTCAGCTATGGGAGAGGGGCTGTCATGGCTGTTGCCTGGGTTGGGTCCCAGAAGGGCCAGGGAGGGGTCCAGATGGCTAGGGAGGGGCCTCAGTGCCTGCCAGGCAGCCTGGCTTGTGGCCAGAGGCTCTGGGTGCAGGTGGATGGGGTCCTGAACAAACTCCTTAGTCGCCCCGGACTTTAATAGTCCCCACCAATAAACTAAGGCCGATGCCGTTGCTGCCCCAGGAGGGTGGCTGAGCTGGTGACTGGGAAGATGGCAGGGTGCCTTGCAGTGCCCCCTCCCGGGTAATCAGGGGCCTGGTTCCCTGGGGGTGGCTCAGAGGCAGGGGCGCGGAGGCCAGGGCGCACGCTGGAATACTCCTGGTCCAGCCGCTTGTTGTCCTCATCCAGGATATAGGTGGGGTAGCCAATCTGCTCCCGGATGCTCATGGCCTGGGGGTGGGGCAGAGAGCTGGCTGGAGAGGTTGGTGCTGTTGACCATGAGCCAGGGCCCCGCCATGTGGCCATAGGCCAAAGGGGACAGAAGTCGGTGGCTGCTGTTTGTCACCCTGCTGTTTGGCCAGAGGCCTTGCTGGGCCCCAGGATGCAGGGGTTTCCTGGCTCTGCTCCCCCCTGCTGTCCTTGCCACCGGGTCCTGACTGCTGGACTCTGGAGGATGTGCAGCTCCTCTATCAGTGGGGCTCTCAGGCTGCAGCACCCGCACAGCTGCCAGGGCCCTGCCTGGCTCACTCACCTTCTCTTGGGCCTTCTTCTTGGACTCGTCGTCCATCCAGCTCAGCTCATCCAGGTTCTCCATGAACACAGCCCGAACCTTGCTGATGAGCTGTCGGACCTGGGGGCAATGCAGACCTTAACATCTGGGCTATCCCAGGGGGCTTGTGTGAGGGTGACCACCCTGCTCAGGGTCCTTGTCTTGGGTCTACCCACCCTCCCAGGTGGGCCTGCAGGTCTGGGCTGGGTGCCTGATGGCTGGCTGGGGTCAGGGATCAGAGGTCTTCCTCTGTCTGGTGAGCCCTGGGCTGCACGTGTGTCCCTCCAGGTGGAAGGACCGGAGGGGGCTTGTACGGGCTTGAGTGCAGCGTGGTGGACACAGGGCCTGCTGTGCAGCCGGCTCCCTGTGGGCTGGAGGTGGACGGGTGCCTGGCTGTGGACGGCAGGGACACCCACCACGTTCATGCTGTCCCGGGAGAAGGCCTGCTTGACGTACAGGGAGCCCACGGCGCTCTCCATGTTGCTGTTGACGTAGCTGATGCACTCCCTCCAGCGCACCTCCTCCACCGTGGTGCCATACAGTGCCTGGCGGGGGTCACGAGTGCCTTCAGCCACTGCGTCCCCCACATCCACTTTTCTGGTCTGTATGGAGCCACCCCACCCAGGTCCCAAGTGTCCAGGGGCCAGCGGGGACAAGGGTGGCCACTTTGAATGACGGCTGAGCAGTTCTGGGGGAGGCTCCATCCCAGGCTGGGAGTTGAGCCTCTGCGCTGGGAGAGGCAGAGGGGTCCTCGCCTCCCCTTTGACCTTGTTGGATGGACTCTGTCTCCAAGGTCCAGGCTGGCACTGACCCACAGTGACCACCCTGCTCACTAGTCCCAACCTCCTTGGGCCTGGCTGCCAGTGACTGACGCAGCCAGGGGAGTGCCTGCCTGCCTGTCACCAGGATGAGAGGGGACAAGAGGAAAATGTCCCCATCAGGGGCGGTCCTCAGCCCCACATCTTTTCCATCCTTGGTGTGCAACCTGTGGTCACAAGTGTCTGCACCAGATGACAGGTGAGTCTGGGCCGGGCGGGGTGGCGCGGCCTCCTGAGCATGCTCACCTTCCGGTATTTCACCCGGGCTTCCTTGAACCGCTGGCTCAGGCTGCTGATGCGATCCAGCACCAGGCGCCAGACCAGATAGTTCTGCATGGTCCTGGCAGGAGGCAGGGCAGGATGAGCGCTCTCTGTGGGTGAGGGACCCTGAGGACCCACCAATCAGCCCGCATGCTTGAGAGGCCCCGGTCTCTAGTGCAGGGCTCCCTGCCACTCAGTGTAACCTCTGAGCCTCGCACACAGGCCTCTCCTGAGAGCAAGCTGCTAGGAGGGTGGGGCCCGCAAAGGCACCGAGCCCTCTGGGACTTGCCCAGCCTCACCTGGCCGAGTAGCGGTCGATGATGTCCTCCAGGTGCTGCAGGTAGGGAATGCCGTAGACCACCACTTCCTCGTTGGGCAGCAGCTTGATTTTGACAGAGGACAGCACAGTTTGTACGAAGAGTGTCCAGTTAAAACCCTGAGGATGAAGAGAGTGGAGACAGAAGCAGACAGGTGCTGGGCTCCTGAGACACGCAGGCTTCTCGGGAATACGCAAGACATGGGAGCAGGTGTGGGATCAGGGGAAGGAGGGGGATTTCTTCAGGGGCACAGGCAGGACGGGGAGGAGTGTGTGCCAGCTCTGAAACACGAAATGTGACTGGAAAAATTCCTGCAGAAACACAACTTAGCAAAAATGACAAGAAGCAGGTGTCAGTGGTCTTACGGATTCAATAAGCTGAATCTTCAATTTGAAATGTTCCCATGAAGAAACTTCCAGGCCCACCGGGCTTTAGGATTACTTTACTGGTGTCTGACATTTAAGAGAACTCCTTTCAAGCTTACTCAAGGGTTTCCAGAGAGGAGAAGAAGAAAATTCTTTCATCTTCTTTAAAAAGGCCAAGAAAAAGGACATTACAAGAAATAAAAATGATGGCCAGTCTTTTATGATTGTAGGCACAAAAATTCCAAGCAAAATATTAGCAAATAGAATTTACTTAAACCAGTAGGGAATGGCAGTGGATTACAGCCAAATTAAATTTATTCAAGGAGTACAAGTTTGGTGTCACAGTTGGAAATCAATTCAGTATAATTTAGTAAGATAACTAAAAAAAGGAAGAAAATGATACGATGATGTCAATAGATGCAGAGAAGGCATTTGGGGGCCTGGGATTTAGCTCAGCGGTGTAAGTGCCTGCCTGGCAAACACAGGTTGGAGTTCGAGTCCCAGTACCAAAAAGAAAAAAAGAAGAAGAAAAGGCATCTAGTAATTCATGAAAATTTGCCATTCATGGAAAAATCCTTTGGCAAACTAATAGCACAGGAGATCTATAATCAATAAAGGAAATCTACAGAACAGGAACAGCAATGTGGAATGGAACCGTGTGGAGGTCCAGGCCGCCCCAACCTCAGGAAGGACACAAGACACCCAAAGCCCCACTAGCACGGCAGGGCAAGAAAACAAAGTAAACCAATGAGACGAGGCAGGAAATAAATAAAACTGCTATTTTTCACAAACGACAGAGCTTTGCATATATAAAATCTGAAGGCATCTACAGATACAGTTTCAGAGCTAGCAGGTGTGCTGGGCTTTTAACAGCTCCCAACAAACAATAAAAAGATACATTATAAAATGATACCCTTTTCTATAGTATAAAATGCTTAGGAATGAATCTTAGAAAAGCTGTGTGAGACCTTAACACAGCAAACTAAAAAACCAAAAAACTAAACAACAACAAAAACTCACAACTAAAAAATGAAAAAGGAAAAATCTAAAAAAAAAAAACCCTAAAAAATCTCCTTGCGAGAAATGAAGGCATGAACACTCGGAAGTGTATGTCAGTATGCATCGGGACCAGAGACTCAGTGCTGAGACATGTTACTCTTTCTCACCCCGCTGTGGAGATTCCACACGATTCCTAGCAAAGTCCCAGCAGGAAAAACCTATGGAACCTGTGGCTCAGGCGAGCTGATTTCAACGAAAGCGCATGGGACCCGGAACAATTCAGATAATCTTGAAGAAAAAGCTGTGAGCCCTGGCTGTGTCACCGTCTCAGCTTCCTAGAAAGCCACAGGGCTGCAGACAGACCATGCACATGGACCACGGAACGGAAGGGCACACACCAGCACACGACACTTGAGCCACACCCAGGATGACACGTGGGTCTTACCCGTACGTGGGGCTGGGTCACCTGAACTCCATAGAGAAGAAACCAGACAGTCCTGACATCTCCCTGTATGCACAAAATCAACTCGGCGCGTCATAGACCTGGACACCCTAAGTTAGGCAGAGCTTTCTTAAATGGAGCACAGAGAACACTAACCACAAAGCCAGGATCACCGTCTTTTATAAGAGTATGAGCTGCGCCATTAAAAACCTCGCTGGAGACAAAGGAACCGTGGTGATGGAAAACAGCCACGTAGTCCGGAGGACGCCGCAGAACTGGAGAGGAGCCCGGCCTCAGGCCAGAGATGTGAGAGCAAGGGTGACGGGATTCCCAGTGAGTGTTTCGGTTTGAAGAGCAGCTTCCTAAAGACACGATGCTGTGTCCTCGACCACCACATTCACAGGTCTTGTGTGACTGCTGGCCCTCCCCCACAGTCAAAGCACCACACAAAGTCGGGGTTGGGACTCAACTCGGGACATCGAGGCAGCCGGGACAGTGCAGCTAGGCACACTCAGGAGAGAGCACCGCAGAGCTGCCGGGAAGAGGCGGGAACCAGGGGCGTGTGAGAACAGAAGGCAGGGTTTCAGGGCGGCCTGTTGGCAGTGTGTATTTTATTGCAGTACATTTTTTAAGAATTTAAACATTCTCTGTATTTTTCAATCACATCTTGTGGCGCTTGACTCTGCTGGCTTCAGGGAAGACGAGGTGAGCCCAGATGGGTGCCTGCCCCTGTGCCCTCGAAGGGCTAAGTTGAGAAGAGGGGTGCCACCAGGCCCAGGCAAGGGGGTCACATGCCATGGCTGGGGAGGGAGCTGTAAATTACTGCGGAGAGGCCCCAGGCTGGCCTCGTCTACTGCACTGAATGTCCACACTTCTGACCTGGCAGCTTCATGCCCAGTGGGTACAGGCAGAACCCTGCCATGTGCATCCCAAAAACCATGCACCAGCATGAGCCAGCCAGCTTTGCTTGGCGGTGCCTGGAACTGGGGTCCACCCAGAGCCCGGTCCCAGAGACCAGGGCCCCAGCTGCCATTTGTTCTCAGACCTCAGTGCTAGCAGCCACCGAGCCAGGAGAAGGGTCAGGAGATGCTGTGGTGTGCAAGGGTCTGGTCACAGGGGCAGAGCAGAAGCCCAGGGCAGCAGGTGCCCAGGGGGAGGGAGGGCCGGGTGGCTCTGGGCGGAGGGTAGAGGCAGTGATGGAAAGGGTACGTGGGCCTCTGGGCACCAGAAATGATAGAGTTTTGGCCCGAGCAGTGCTGGTATGGACACTCACTGGGGGGCCAGCTGTTCTGCACATTATAAACCAAAGGCCCCTAAACCCAGGTTCCAGATGTCCCTGCTCAGGCCACCTCCATGGTGACTCCAGGCTTCCCACATTTAGCCCATTCCCAATGCTGTGGGTTCCACCTTCAAATACACACAGGGACCACCTTGCACCCCTCCCAGACCAGCTGCCTCATGCTCCAGCTGCCTTGTCACTGTTTTGTCCACCCCGACTTTGGCTACTCGGGGGCTGGTGGTGTGGCTCCTGTTGGGGGGTGGGATCTGAGGCCTCGGTGGGGGTCCTGGGGCTCCAGTTGGCCTCTGAGAGGGTGTTGGGGCCTCACCTTCAGGCTGAACCTGTCCTGGACCTGCTGCAGGTCCATCCTGTGGTACAGCATGGTGACGTCATGCCTCTCCTCTGGGGGTGCCGTGGCCTGCACAGGTGGGGTTTCGTGGGCGGGTGGCTGAGGCTTGACCCCAGGACCCCTGGCCCTGGGACCCGCCTCACGTTGGCCAGGCGAGTCTCCAGCTCCAGCACCTTCACCATGTCATCCCGCACCAGCTGGTTGTTCCTCGGCAGTTTGCTGTCCCTCCGCAGCATGGTGGCCACCGACATCATGAACTGCAGGTAGGCGTCTCGCACCTGGGCCAAAGAGGGTGCTCTAAGGGCGGGGTGGCACGGACACGGAGCAGCCCCCAGAACTTGAGGTGGCCTCGGCCTGCAGGGAGGGGACCAGAGTGCGGGAGGGGAGACAAACAGGAGCCTGCCCTGAACCCACTCCTGACAAGCTGGGTGCTCCCTGGGCCCAGCCTGCCCCAGGTTCAGGGCTGAGTGAGCCAGGGCCATGCCAGGCAGCCTGGGCTGAGCTCCAGGACCAAGCCCAGCGCCTGGCTGAGTGAGCAGTCTAGGCTCCGTGTGGGGACGGCTGTGCAGAGCACCCCCGGCTGTCCTGCCTGGACCAGGAGTTGTCTCTTTGGTTGCCTCTCATCAGGGCCCACCTTATTCATGCCCCATCATCTGGCAAGCCAGTGTCCCCTGCCAGGCCCACCCAGGCTGTCCCAGGCTCCTCTCTCTGGTGATGGCCCTCCTCCTGCCCCGCCCCGCCCCCCGTGCCCAGGCTTTGCTGTGTGGCCACCACCCAGACTTCCCACACCACTCATGTGATGCTACCACCCACTCTGTCCTCACTGTCTCTTCCACCCTGGCCCCAGCCTCCTCCATCTCTCCTCCCCAACTAAGCTCTGTGGCACAGGGATGGAAAGTCAGGCAGCAGAGAAAGCCTGGCTGCCCAGTGCAGATCTTTGCAGGTGTTGGACCCTGGTGGCATGGATCTGGTTCTGCGTGGTAGGTGGGGGATGCTGAAGGGATGGACCCACAGGTGTGCACAGAGCATCACTGGGGCCTCGGTTTACCTTCTGGTTGCTAGCCTTCTTGATGTAGTACTCTCGGGACGGCATGCCCAGCGTGGGCTGGTCTATCTGGAAATACAGAGGTTGTGACCCTGGCAAGGGCCGGGAGAGATCTTGCAACTTGGTCAAGGTGGCAACTGCTGCCCAGTGGGACCCTGGGTTGTTGCCCAGTGGCAACAGTGTGCAGCCCCTGGGGTCCCAAGCCCTGCTCTGGGTGATGGGCTGGAGGCTGGGACTTGGGGGAGGCTAGTGAAGGATCTCCTGGAACCCTCAGCCCCTACAGTGGTGTCCACGTGTGTGGCCCTGACCCTCTAGCTGGGCCTGGTGTGGCCCTCTGAAGCCATGCTATTCATGAGGGTGAGGTGGGCTGGGGGATCAGAGCCCACTGCTCAGCAGCCTGTCCTGGCCCCGACATGGACAAGGCAGAGCTCCAGAAGCCGAGCCCCAGACCCCACTGAGCTTCCCAGCCCTCCGGCCACTGCCCTGGTCTATCCCCTGCCTGTGTGGCAAGGTCTGACCAGACGCAGGCCCTAGGTGGCTCATACGTAGATGATGTGGCGGCTGGAGTTCAGGTCATCATTCCACACGAAGAGGTCGATGAGGACCCGCCGGTTGAACTGCGTGTTCATCACCGCCAGCTGCCGCTCTAGCTCCCATGTGGGGCCTGGGGAGCAGTGCCCATGCTGGGGCTGGGGTCTTGGCCCAGTCCCTCCAGGGTGGCACCTCGACTCCTAAGTTCCCAAACATCCCTGCCTGCTTGGGGTAGCAAGCTCCTGGTGGACGAGGCAGGGAGAAGCAGCCCCCAGACAGCCCCCAGGGATGCCCACAGGTGCAGGGGCATCAGCTGCTCTGTGCCACCTTTGCTCAAAGCGGCACCAGGGCCTTGGAGTCCAGGGGTCTAGGAGGACTCCATACCCTGCACAGCCACAGGGCACTGGCCACAGTGGGCCTATCAGAGAGCAGCCCACCTGCTCAGCCTGGGGCTGGAGGTGGCTCCTGCCACCCCCACTTTGGCTCTGGCAGAGATGAGCCTTTTGGGGTTCCCTGAGTTTCAGCAGCCAAACAGGCAGTCAGCTGGCTCGATCCATGTGGGCCATCTCCACTGCGTGGTCTGGGCCCCCACAGCCTTAAAGCCAGAAGCCACCTTACCTATGGTCTCGTTCCACTTATCCATGGCCACCGGCCAGCCCCCCACCACCGCCAAGATGTCCAGCAGAGGCTGAGAGTCTCGCTTCTCTATCACGCCTGGGAAGAAGAGGTGGTCACTCACCAGGCCCAGAGGGCCATGTGCCACGCTTTGAATAGGAACCAGAGCATGGGAAGTCTGCCCTGCACGCACCCACAGCCACGCAGAAACTTGTACATATACACAGACATGCACACGAAACATACCACAGTGCACATACATGCACCCATACACACAGGCACACACATATAAGCACACATGCACAGACCTGCCACGTGTACATACACGCACATATAAACACCAGCCCAACATAATATGCATCCATGTGTGCGTACATCCAATACACATCACCTGCATGTGCATACGCATGTGCTGCTTTGGTTTGGATCAGAAATGTTCCCTAAAAGCCCCATGCTTCCTTCCTCTCTGCTTCCTGGTTGCCATGAAGTGAGCAGCTTTTCTCTGCCAAGCCCTTCTGCCACATCCTTGCCACCATGGACTGAAAATTCTTGAACTGTGAGCCGATATACACTGCTCCCCCTTTAAGTGACTTTCCTCAGAACTTTGGTCACAGAAATGCACACATCTACATATACACGCACAACATGATATGCACACATATACAACACAGTATGCAAACCTACCCACATTCACTTACGCACACCCAAATGCACACACATGCAATACACACAGATACATGCGTGCCATGCACAGTATGCATACACACAAGCTATATGCACATACATATACATGTGCACACACACACACACACACACACACACTTGCGTGCTTGCCCCAGGCTCCTGCTCCCTGCTGCTTCTGCTGGCTTCCTGCTGCCTGCACAGAGTCTGGCCGGGGTGTGAGGTCGTGGGCAGGAGCAGTCAGTCAGCACCCGTGGCAGGCCCACTCTGTGGCCAGGTGGGGGCCCTGTGTGCAAACCCTGGCCTGGCCCTGAGCGGCCGTGCTGCACTCACTCTCGTTCATGCAGGAGCGGTACAGCAGCTTGGCCTTCTCCACTGCTGGCCGGGACTTGGTGGTGGAATTCTCCAGCACGCCTGTGGGCAGAGGATGCTGGGTGGAGGCCGGGGTGGCCGCTGGGGACCAGGTTGGTGGTCCCTCCCCGCTGCCACTGGGCCTGTATCACAGGGCATCCCTTCCCTGCCAGGGGCTGAACCCCAGCAAGGCCCTGCCCACCCCAGCTCCTGGCCCACTGCCACCACTGCCCGCCCCAGCTGGCCTGACCCGAGGAGGCCCTACTCCCACCTTTGAGGACGACCTCCAGCTCGTCCCGGAGGATGTCAAAGATGCTATAGCGGGAGCTGGTCTCGGGGATCACGTGGTGCCGCAGCCAGCCTCCACACGCGTACTGGTAGAAGTCCTTGCAAGGCTCCGTGGAGGGGTCCATGTTCTGGAGGATCCTGGCAGCTGCTCGGCCCCAGGGGGCGGAGGAAGAGGGCAGACTGAGCTGTGGGCCCCGGACACAGCCTCCTGACCTGGCTGTAGCTGTGTGCCCTTGGGATTTCAGTCGCCCTCTCTGAACTACGGTGAGGCTGGAAGCAGGGGTGGAGCCCCTGGCTGGATCCAGGTCCCAGAGCCACAGCTTAGTGACCCCATGACTTTGAGCCACTGCGGCTTCCCAGGGCCTCATGTCTGAGGACACTAGCATTCAAACCTGCAGACCAAGGCGATGGTGCAGGTGCTCCCTGCCCATGGGATGCCTCTGGCTAGCGGCGGCCCTGCCCTATGAGCTGCGTCTGGCCCCTGGCTGTGCCCAGTGTGTGGGGGTCTGTCTGCTGTTAGAGGTCACTGGGTCCCAGGAACCCAGAGTGAGCTGAGGTTTGTGGCTGGCTGCTCTCGGCTAGGTGGCCAGGCTGGGCCTCCCATGCCCCAGGAATCCCCTACAGAGGTCCCCACACCTGCTTGGGAGCCTGGCCCTGTTTTGCTTGTCTCCGTCCTACCCACTTTGAGGATGGGGATGGAGCAGAAGCACCCTCCTAGGCCTTCGGACCAACACGGAAGGAAAACCATGCTAAGTCTCCCCACTGGTCTCTCCCTCCCCCTGCTGCTTTGTCATCTGCAAAGGGCAGTCTTGGTTCGATTTGAGGCAAATTCCTGGGAGATGCCATGCAGGGAGGGAGGGTGGACAGTGCTTGGGTGGCTGCCTGGCCGTGGGAGGGTTGTCACAGTTGGAAGGCGCTTACCCGCCACCACGCAGCCCGGGCTGGTGCAGACCTCGTCCACCTGCGTGGGCTCCAGGACTGCTGCGGGGAGACTCAGAGTGAGTTGGAGGCGGGGCTTTCACCTGGAGGGCGGGGCCATCACTGCATGGGAGGAGCCTCAACCCTGCCTCTCTCCCTGGGCTCTCTGATTGGGAGCATAGCCTGGGCTCCCAGGGTGGAGCTTTGGGGGACCCTGAGCTCCCATCTTACTTGCCCTCTGCCTCCACTGACTGCAAAGTGGCTAGGCCTTGAGGGCTGAGGCTGGCTATGGCCTCCCGCCAGTGACCAGCTCCTCCTGGCACTTCCCCCTCTGCCCTCACCCTGCCCTCTGGTTGGAGTCTTGCCCAGCGAGCATCCTGCATCCAGCAGGTGCTCACACTGGTGTCCTTGCCCGTTCTCCTGCCCCACACCCCTCCTGTGTGCACACAGGGCTCCCTGTCCCTTCATGGAGCCCCCACATCCCCAACTGAGGAGCCCCCCTCCTCAGGCTGCCAGATGGGGAGGCTAGGGCTACCTCGGGGTTCTCGTTTTACAACGGTCCTCTCTTCCTGTGAGGAGAACCACCGGCTAGTAAAGGGGTGCAGCTGCTTCCCTGGGGAGAGACACAGCACTTAGCTTACTCTGGGGCCCATGGGGGCTCCTTGGAACCCAGGCTCAGAGTCCTGCTCTGTCTGCTTCCCACTGGGCACCAGTGAGAGGCCAAGGGGCCCTGGCTTGCCCGTCTGCCTGGCCCCCCAGGTGGGCAGCTCCTGGCTTTCCTCCAGGCAGGCACAGTGGCTCTCATAGGGAGAAGCAAGGCCTCCGTGGGAAGGTGACCCTGGCGGCTGGGCCCCGACGCCCCCTGCACCTTCGCTGTTGCTAAAGGTTCCAGGCGCCCTCCTCACCCTGTAGTGCAGGGGGCAAGCTGTCTGTTCCTGGAGAAGGGTGTGGGGTGCAGGAGAGGAAACCCAGGTCCGGGGTGAGACCGAGCCAGCCTGGTGCCCCCCAGACCTGGCTTGCGACAGCGTTTCCCCACTCAGGAGGCGCCCTGGGCTCAGAGGGCCACACCCCTTGAGGAGGCAGGGACTAAGACTTTGTCCTCCACCCAAAGGCTACAAGAGCAGAGGCCAGGGATTTAGCTCAGTGGCTTAAGCGCCTGCCTGGCAAGCGTGAGGTCGTGAGTTCGATCCCCGGTACCAAAAAAAAAAAAAAAAAAAAAAAAAAAAAAAAAAAAAAAAAATTAATTAAAAAAAAAAAAAGAGCAGAGGCCGTGTGGACAGCGGTGCTCACTGCACAAAGGGAAACAAGTTCTCAGAAACCACCTCATCCAGACAGGACTGAGCCTTTCCCACGGGAGCAGAGGCCTCGAGTGGGTCTGGTCCCAGCCCAGCGCAGAGGAGGGCTGGCCATAGGACAGGGCAGTCCAGAGCAGAAGGAACCTTCAAACAGCCACGCCCCCTGCAAGAGCCGGGATTCTGGGGAGCCAGGCTCCAAAGACGTCTGCGCCCGGTGATTCTTCCCCTGGGGCTTTCAGGGGGTGTTTTGGTCACGTGGGCAGGTAGGGCAGTGAAGCTGCCAGCCAGCTCACCACCACGGCAGAGCCAGCCGGGCAAACGCAAGAGAAGTGGCTTAGGAGGGTCCCGATGTCGCAGGCAGCAGAAGGGGTGTGACACGAAGTTACAGGAGAAGGTGCAAGATGTGTCGCTAGCAGGTGGGTTTTACTAGATAAATGAAAACTGCCAAGAACAGATGGGAAATGCCATTTAGGAAGCAAAGGATTTGTGCTGTAGGTGTAACTCGATGCTGAACACCCCAAGAGACAGGATCAGCAGGTCTGTGGGCGAGACCTGATCAAAATCTGTGATGTATGTTTAAATTAAAACACAATTGTTGGGGACCAGCAGAGTTAGATAGAAGCATTACAGGCAGTCAGACAGGACTGGGCCCTTGACCAGGGCAGTAAACCAGATACCTTGCAACCTTGGAGGAGACAGATACTTCCTGCTGTGGGCCAGATCTCAAAAGGAAAGAAAAGACAACAAATGCAACCCCAGAAGATTGGTATTCTCAGTAGATATCACCTAGATACCTTGGTCACCCTGAGGCAGCCAGAAGAAGCCACTAATCCAATCCCCCCATAGGCAAAGGCCCTGTTCTAGTTTGCTAAGTGATTCACTTCCCTATTGGATTCCGTTTAATCAGTCTTAACCTGAGCGATTACACTGGAAATCTTACAGGTTGACCATAGTTCTGTCCCACTCATGCCCACCTTGCAAGTTTCCATTTTTCCTACTGTAGACCCGCCTCTCCTTGTGGTTTCGCTCTATAAAATCCCTAGAACAGACAGTTTTTGGCAACCTGCTCGGGATCCCTTCTGTCTCTCTCAGACGCTTTCTTTCTCTCAATAAATACATTCTGCTCTTAACCTCCGTTATTCCTGAAATTTATTCTTTGATGTTAGAAACAGACTCATACCAGACATCTGTAGGTTGGCAGTTTCTTTCCCCTATATCCATATAAAACACTAGTTCACTGCATTAGGGACCAGACTACATGACTGTGGTCCCGAGGTCTGGCCAGTGTGACTCGCCTCAAGGGAAGAAGAGTTTGCAAATTACTGGCATGCTCCTGGCTGTGAGGGAGAAGCTCAGATTCATGGCCTCCTGACCCTGAGACAAGACAGCACCTGCCCAAGACAAAACATGCAGGCGTCCGGGGACCAGCTTTAACTTGCTCCCCTGAAATGCTAAACTTGGTCTCAGTTTTATTGTCCCATTCTTACAATAGCCGCTGTTCCAAGAAAGGTATAGTACCTTCCTTCCACTCCCAGCTCCTCCCTGGTAAAAACGGGCAGCCTTGACAGACAGCTCCTCCCAGACCCCTTGTATGCCAGAAAGAGATTGTCTTTTGTCTTTATTTCCTATTGCTCCCTCCTCAGGCATCTGGGGGTTTGATCAGCCCTGGCACACAATTACTTTAATCCCAGTCTGTAATCTTAGCACTCAGGAGGCTGAGGCAGGAGGACCACTGTGCGTTCAAGGCCAGCCTGAACTACAGAGTGAGACTCTGTCTCAAATAAATAAGAGAAAGAGGGCTGGCGATTTAGTCTAGTGGCACAAAAACAGCCCAGCAAGGAACGGGGAGAAGACCTGAAAAGACCCTGCTAAACGCATGCGGAAAGAGGAGCGCAAGGGAGGGGGCTTGGCATCGTTTGCCATTGCGGAAGTGCAAATTCGGACCCCAGTGGGAGATCGCCACCCGTGCAGATGAGTTAAATTAAAGATAGACCAGCGAGGCCACGCTGGCAAGAGGCAGAGTCAGAGGCCTTCCGGCTGCTGTGGGGCTGCAAAACGGCGCGGTCACCTCGGCGGACAGCTGCTTGCAACACTAACGTACGCGGCCCAGCAGTCACGGTGTTGTGGTGTTATATCTAGATGGTGTGGAGAAGCCAGGGAGGAGGCATGGGGGGGGGGAGGGGTCAGAAGCTGGCGCTCAGCTCTCCGTGGACGCCGACGGTGCGTATAGAGGCATTTACAGATGTGTGCATACAGGTGAGCAGACGCGCACACGCGCACGCGCACCTCCTTGCTCCGCCCGCTGAGAGAGACCGGAAGCGCTCGTGCATTCACACTGATGTAGGCATAGAAGGAACGAGTCACAGCAGACAAATCCCTCATAAGGAAGAATTCCAACCGCTACACGTGAACACTGCCTCTAGGCATGTGAGGGTGACTTCCCCACTCCTTGAAGGAAAGCTGCAGGTGACAACTTCCTTCCCCAAAGAACACGAAATGCCACGGAGGAGAAGGGGCCTTTACCGTGCTACCTCAAGCCAGGTGACGGGGAACCAACAGTATGTGCCCTTCATCTGTGGCCCTTGCATAATCAAAGGAAAGCTCCTAACCAAGGGACATTGTGCTAAGAATCTGGCCAGTACTGTCAAGACCTAACAATAGAACAAGGAAATATCACAGCCAACAGGAGCCCCAAAAGGCTTGACAACCAAAGGCCATGTGGCCTCTCGGGCAGTGTTCTGGGGCAGGAGGAGGACATGAGCTGGGGAGTCCATCAGTGCCACTTTCCAGGTGAGAAGACGGGTGGCCGAGGTTCGCACTCAGCCCCGGGGTTGCCATTGAAAGTCTCTACTCGTCCAAGAAGGAGAAGAAGCATTAAGACCTCCTCTTTGCACACACAGAAATGAAGCTCCTCTAATGCCAAAAATATGGTCAACAGGAATCACATAAATCTCCAGTGCGGGAAATTTTCTCCTTCATAGTTCTGGAGGGAGTAGCTTTAATGTCCAACAGACATGATCTTCTTTTTGTTCCTTTACACTCACTTAAATAGCTTTTGTAATATGCTCATTATCTTTAGTCTGTGTGTCTCTCTATATATGTATATGTGGATATATATATATATATATATATATAGTTCGTTTTGTTGTGGATATCGGGCATCGAACTCACAACTTCATGCTTACCAGACAGTCACTTGAGCTGCTGAGCTAAAGCCCTGGCTGTGTGCTCTATATTTTTAAACACAGTTTTGGCATTACCTTTGCATATTTTGTTTTCCAAAGGTGTTTTTCATAAAGGCTTCCAAATTCCTTGACTTCAATAAGACTTTGATGGAAGTGTTTAGGTTTCTTCTCTCTCTCTCCCTTGTTCTCTGTCTCCTTCTCTGTCTGACCCCCTGTCTCTCCCTCTTACTCGTAGAGAAAGCCACAAAGAACTGTGATAGAAAAACCTCAATCCCCTGAGGATGTATAACCACAGGCCCTTGTCAGGCAGCTGTGTGGATGGATTTATGCGCTGCGTGGCCAAGGAAACCAGCACACAGCAGCCAAGGCTGGTAAATCCCCAGAGCCTGATGGAAACAAACACATATTCCCGGAGGGAAACTCTCTCAGTCCATGCAGCACTAGAGTCTCACAGATAAAGTGAAATCAGATGTGGATTTATGTTTATCAAAATAAAACCGAGAGTGAGAAATAAACAGCAGAACCAGAATGCCAAGGTTTCAGATTTGTGAGTTATCTAGCCCAGATGGTAGCCTGGTCAGTCCGAATTTCGGCTCCTCTCTGCAGCCCTGCCTTTGTCATGTCATTGTCCCGTCAAAGGGGCAGAAGGTATTCTGCCTGTGCCAGCTGGGAATTGCCTGTGTGACTTGCTTTGGCCAACGACACAAAGCAGGGCTGCTCATGTCCCAGCCCGGGTCCCGGCCCTGAGAAGCTCGAGTGTTCTCACCTCTCAAACCCTGCCACATCCAGCACGGAAGCACACATAGGTCCTCACAGATGGATGAAACCTCCAAGGGGCAGAGCTGTCCAGGGGAGCCTGACCAGGGTCAGCTGACCCCAGCCCAGCTATGGGCCTGTGGGCTTGCACCCTGTCATTTTAAGCCACCGGTGTTGGGGTGGTTTTAAGGCACCAGTAGGTAACTGATGCAGAACTTAACATCTGTATGTTTGAAATACATATAGATATAAATATAAATATAAATATAAATATAAATATAAATATATATATATATATTATATAATACATATATTTATATTTATATTATATATAATATATATTTGTATGTATTTCAAACATACAGATGTTAAGTTATATATATAAATATATATTATATATATATATATATACACACACACACACATGATAGCTATACTACTAATCTCTGCTACTTCATCAAAAAGAAGAGTTGGTGCTTTCATTGATTGTGTGATCAGTTTTCTCATGCCTAAATCTTGTAATCTGAACAAGATTACAATCTTTGAAGATAACAATATGCAATATATTAACTAGTGTTAATTTCCTATTATTTTGTTTTCAAATTCTGTATCATTGGTTTTTTGTTTTTAAAATAAAAAAATGAAAATGAAAACAAAGAATGTTTAAAAATCAAATTAAAAAGGTATCAGTTATACATTCTCAGAATCAAAGTTGCTGAGATTTACAAGTGGTCACAAACCAAAAAGGAATGGATTAAGTACTAGCTATTAGAGCTGAAAAGAGATTCGGTAGATTGGAATGCAGTACTAAAGAACTTTCCTGGAATGCAGGACAATGTCTGAGAGAGAGAAAATATAACAGAAAAATCAAGACATGCATGTTAGAGGGAGAAAACCTGATAGGTCATTAGAATTTGAGAAGAAAAAACAGATATGATTCCTAAAAACAGATTAGCTGGAGTTCTCCAAAATTAATAAATGTCATTAATGCTCAGATCCAGGCTTCACAACAAATCCAGAGTAAATAAAAAAGAATTTCATAGCCAGATGCCTAATGGCAAAAATGCAGAAGAGCAAAGAGAAAGAGATGACTCAGAGAGGAGACCAGAGAGGGGTGAGGAGGTCTCCCCCAGGGAGGATGCAACTAGATAGCAGACTTCTGACCAGCAGCAGTGGGAATCAGAAGGCAGTGGAAACAAGCCTTCAAGATATGAGATAAAATCTGGGGTCAGTTAATCATCACTGGGAGATGAATAGGAAGTAATTTTAATGTCAACAAACACTAAGAATTTACCATTGGCAGGCTCTTGTAGAGTAGGAGTCCCCAGTGTCTGATCACAGGAAGGGAAGTGCTTGTGGTGTTCTAGATTGGGAGATCTTGCTCTATAAGATTCCTGGTCCCACCCAGGTGGGGCTTGTGATGGACTGCTGTAAATAAAAAGATTCATGAAGATAGCAGAAAAAGAAGTTCATGGATAAAGGAACAAAGATAGGAATGACATAGACTTCTCACTAGAAATTATGCAGGCCAGAAGACAATGGCATGGTGGTACTGGTCACTGCCTGGGCCTAGACCTTTCAAAGTGCACATGAAATAGTGATGTTCAAAAGACAAACAGCAGTGGTGAGAATCGCGTGCACACTTTCACCGCTAGGAAAGGTACAGCAGGTGCCCGGAGAGGGGGACATGGGGCCAGGGAGGAATGGGGAGGCACGAAGAGGAAGAGGAGCACTGGGAAGGGTCAGCACAGAGTGGACGGGCCTGGTGCACACTGTGCAGACACCACCCACGGAATTCTGCCAAGATAATGACCACTGCAGGCCAAGCCGTAGGTGCCGCCGCGCTCCCCTAACAGCTCCGGGAGTGAGGGCATCACTGCGGGTTTGGGCACACAGCATCCTGATGAGGGGGCCAGGAGACAGCGATGCAGGGCCCTTGTGAAGCTCCCAGGACCCTGCTGCTCACTCTGAGGAAGCAACGTGAGCTGGCTCCTGGCTGCATTTCAGGTCGGGACCATCGGAGGGAGTCCTTTGCTGCCACTTGTAACCTTGAGGGAAAAGGGCAGGAAAGCGCAACTTGTGCGGCATTGAAAGCTGCTCACTTCTGAACCATCGTTTTTTCAGGGATGAGATTAGCGAGGTCGGGGGAAATAGAATTTTAACTGAGAAATGCTGTCCCAAACAGGCTCATTGGGCCGGGGATGCAGCTCAGCATCCATCATGAGAGCCTGCCTCGTACTTGCAAAGTCATGCATTCAATTCCTGGTACAAAAACAAAAACAAAACCAGCAAAACAAAAACAGAGCCATATTGAAAGGGCTCAGCTCCAGCGTGATTCACAACAGGCACCCTGGGAGTCATCCTTAGTTCTCCTGCAACTAAAAATGTTTTTAAAAAGCACACAGGTTGTTATTGAAGATGGGTTAAGACGGGCCTTGTAATAAAAGTAATTTGACAGAAAAAGGGGAACTCTTCAACGGAGGGATTTATTAATGGGGAGTTGATGGGAGATGTGGTTCATTACTCTTCACAGCCCACTTGTGGAAAGAGGCCCTCGCATACGGTAAGTCAGGACACCAGATTTAACCCCCGTGGTCAGGGCCCGGGGCTTGGGAGCTATGTCGCCTCATGCAGCTGTCAGTGACAGGACTGACCACGGCGATGGTGAAACTGGATGTCGTGGCATCAAATCTGACCATGAAAGGCGCAAAGGGCAGGCTTACAAGCATCACCGACGCTAAACCATGGAACCGTAAGGTCAGGCTCTGCTGCGTGCCTCTTTCATTTCCATCTCACAGATGAGGAGGCTGAGGCAGAGGGGTGTCATGGAGACCGGCCAAGCTTAAGCTGCTGGGGTTTGGGGAGCTGGAATCCCCAGCCGGGCTGGGCTGTCAACTCTGGGTGTTAATAATGCCATGCTGTGCCTTTCGTGGTCACCCTGTGCAATGGAGGACCTGCTTGGGTGAAGGAAGAGGCCTCCAGCCAGGCGGACGGTAAATGCCGCAGGTGCTGTGGGCTACAGCAGTCTGCTCGGACCTACTCAGTGGGAGGCAGCCATTGACTGTTCTAATAAAACTTTATTGATATAAGCAGGCAGGGGGCCGTAGTTTGCTGACTTCTGCACTTCAATGGAAGTGTGGCTGCTTCGGAAAAGTCACATTCCTGCATGGCTGGGGGCAGGGCACAGGACTGTGACTTTTGTAAAAAAAAAAAACAACATTTAATTTAAAAAAAGAAGTCTAACTTTTAAAATAACAAGAATTAAAACAAAAATGTTGGAGATAACCATCAAAAAGATTGAAATACAAAAGCTCTAAGCAAGTTGGCAGGAAATGCAGTGAAAAATTATAGACTAAGGCAAAGACAGGAGCAAAGGAACACAGTGGAAAACATTTTAGTAATGACAGTGAATGCAGGTAGACAGACTCCCCTGCAGGTGAGACAACCCAAATCCAGCCACACATTACTGTGAGACACACAGGGTGTGAAACAAAAAGTTTCAAGAGAAAAAAATGCTACTGTTCATGCAGGATGGAGGAAGTTTTACAACAAAGTAGAATGTAGGGCAAAGCACACTGTTCAGGCAGTAAGACTCACCAGACAAGGACGTGTACACAGATTAATTTTATCTGTCTAAATATAAAGTCATCTTGCATTTACAAAACTGAGGTTATAATATATATTGAAATTTGTCTCCATGTAATACTATAGCCTTAAAAAGTTAGTCCCCTTCTGGGTATTTTCCCAGAACAATTGAAAACATCATACCACAGCAATATATGTGCACCCATGTTTACAGCTGCACAATTTGTAATAGCCAGATCCTGGAAACAACCCGAATGCCCATCAACTGAGGAATGGATAAGAAAGATGTGGTATTTTTCTCCAATGGAGTACTACTCAGCCATAAAGAATGATAAACTCAAGGCTTTTATAGGTAAATAGATGCAACTAGAAGCCATACTCACAAGTGAAATAAATCAGACTAGCATGTGTAAACACCATATTGTCTTGCTAGTATAAGAAACTGAAAGAGTAACTAAGATCCAAAAGTTACAATAGATATAGTAAAAGGGAAAGAAACTGCTTAAAGGGAAATCATATTGTTTGATCAATCCTGCATGCCTCTATCTGGTAACCTGAGCAACTATTTTGAAGATAACAATATGCAATATAACAACCATTGTTAAATTCCTATCATCTTGTTTTGAAATCGTGTCGCTATTGTTTTTTTTTGTCGTTGTCATTTGCTTTTGTTGTTGTTATTTTTTTGATTGTATGCATCTTGATTTTTCTGTTTTTTTCTCTTTTAAAAAAGGTAAGTTTGTGCTGGACATGGAAGCTACAGGTTAGCAACACACAGTGCGTACACTTGTCCCAGGGAGTCAGGGCACACACATGTTGTGGGAAACCAGCAGTTCTGTACTGCAAGTTTTACACACACACATGCACACATGCCTGTGTGCCTTTCAACAGCTGTGAGATTGAGAGCAGGAAGAGAGCAGATCCAGCGGGGTCAGCTGCGCTGGCAACACGGAGACCCTCCCCGTGTGAGGACTGAACGCGGCCCAGCATCGGGCTGGGCGATGCAGGACGACTGAATGCGCCGGAGAGTCCGCCCGTGCGGCAGGAACCAGGGCTCCCGATGCCAGCACATACAAGCCAGAAACTGCTAATAACTTAGAAAGGCCACTAGAGCTCCCCACGTCTCCAAAGTAACAGAGGAAAGCTAGATAACTCATGAGTCAAACACAAACTCAGGATGGAAATGAGAAAATACAGAAATACATGTCAACCAGCCTCCTGCCAGCTCCTCCTGGGTGGAGGACAGTCAGAGGTCACTCCTGGGGGACAGGGACCTGACAGAAGGCAGAGACCGCACAGCACTGGAAGGGTCAAGGAGATCCCAGCTGTGTGAGAGCTTAGCACTGGACGGGGCACAGAGGGCGGAGGGCAGAGGAAGGAGCAGACAGACAGAGACGGGAACGGGAGGACGGCAGTCAGAGACCCCGAGGGACTGGAGGGTGCCCAGATGAGGAGCTGGCCAGTGTGGGGCGGCTGTGTCTCTTGACCCTGCAGGGGGCAGGAGTGGCCCCCACCCAGAGGTCTGAGCCCAGTGAGCTCCAGACAAAGGTTCCCCACCTTGGTGCCTCAGCCTGATGGAGCCTCCTCTACCCAATGCCCTGCCCTGGCACTGGCCGTGTCCACTTGCCCGGCTGGAGGGTCTGGGGGCCAGAGACCATGTGGCCACTAGGCAGCAGCTACACTCATGTGGGTCCCGCCCGGGCTGCCCACCTGACCATGGGCAGCACCCACTTAGGCTTCCCAGGAGCGCATCCACTTTGTCCACCCCAGGGAACTCCCTAGGGACAGGGTCCTCAAGCGCTTCTCTTGCAGTCCCGAGTGGGCCCACCAGAAAGACCAACAGCCCAGCTCGGGAGGCGCTGTCCCCTGGTGCCAGCCCCATCCAGGGCGTGAGAATTGCCGGGTGTGGGTGACTCCCATCCCAAGGGGTGCATGGGCTCCTGCGCTGGGGGGAGGGGCAGCAGAGGGGGTGCTGTTACTGGGACAGCTGGGGCCACGCAGCCCCGCCGCGCCTCCACCTTGGTGGCTCCCACCCACTGACTCGCAGTGAGTGGAGCCTGGCACAGGAGCCCCAGGTCTGGGACATAGACGGGGTCACTGGGGGGCAGCGTGGATCCTGCAGATCCCGTCCTCCGGATGGCAGCAGCCAGGTGAGCTGGGCGGGAAGGTCCCCAGCTCCGGAGCGAGGGCTCCCACTGCTGGACCTGCTGGGAGCTGCAGCGCGAGATGCGGCTGCAGGCGGGGTGTGGGGGGGTGGGGGGTGGGGTTGGCCATGGGGCGGGGGCGTCTGAGGCGTCCCGCATTCCAGCCTGATCAATGCAGAGGCAGAGGGGCCGCAACTCTGCAGCCGCCAGGCTGTGCTGCCCCAGGAGCTGTCGGAAAGGCGGCCGGCGCCCTGCAGGTCAGTGTCCTCCAGGTCTTCCCGCAGTCTTCCCGGGGTCGGCAGCACAGCCGGGAGCCTCGGCCACAGGAAGACCCGCCTGCCCCACGGGATGGGTGTTCCTCCTGCAGGGCACAGGCGGGCAGCGGCGTGGGGTCCCTGCACTCACCTCGGCTGTAGAGGACGCCCAGGGCCACCAGGGCACCCGTCACCAGCAGGAGCAGGAGCAGCAGCCCCCTCTCCAGGAAGCCTTGGCGCTTCTGCCCTGCCCGGCCGGCTCTGTCCACCATTCCCACTGGGCTTTCTGGCTTCCCCATCAGCAGGCGCTGGACAGAAAGTGTACAGCTGAGTGGCCGCAGGCCAGGGCGGGGAGAGGTGGTGGGAGCTGCTGGCTGGTGCTTGGGGGACACCCAGTCCCTGTCTCCCCTTCCACAGTCGTGGTGGCCTGGTCCTCTAGGCTCTCACACCAGCCCTGGGCCAGAGCCTCCCACTGCCTGGGGGTGCCCCGGTGGGTGGGAGGAGGCCTCATGGGCCGGCTGTGGTGCAGGCTGGTCTCAAGGTCAGCTTCTCTGGGTCCCTTTGCTGCTCACGGCCAGGTCTGCAGTGGGACCTGGAAGGCTCCACTCCTGTGCTGTCCAGGGGCTTCTGCAGTGATGCCGCCTGTGCTGCTTGTGCCCCAGGGGTCCTGAAGCCACAGGCCTGGGCGCTGGGGTGGAGATGCTGCCCAGGAGGCAGTAAGGGCTGCTGGGCTCCCTGTGCCCCGCAGTGGTGACCATGCAGACCAGGAAGGGATAGCCAGGGCCCTGCAGCCTTGAAGCCCAGCCCCCAGAGCCACCTGGCTGGGGTTCAGCTTGTCACTACAGTGGGCACCCCTCCCTGAGCCAGCCGGGCAGTGAGCATCAGTGGAGGACACACCGGGAACAGGTGACGCTGTGGGGTCTCTGCTGGGGACATGACAGGGACCTGGGCAGGGAGGGCTGTGGGCACAGAGACAGCAGACTCTGGAGGCTTCCAGGTCTGTGAGAATGAGTACACACATGTGAAGGTGTAAATGTGCTTGCAGGCGTGTGGGTGTGCATGAGGAGCACATGCACCTGTACGTGTGAGTGAGCGTGCCCACATGTGTGTCCCTGAGAGCTGCCCAGGCTTAGGAAATGGCCCCGGAGGAGGCTGGAGAGAAGACAGACACACTGGGGCAGGGAGCTGCGAGCCCTGTGACCCATGGATGGCCGGGCTCCAAGTTCTTACCCCGTGACCCAGCTCTGAGACGGGGTCTCAGATGTGTCTCCTATCCTGTGGGCATCATCTGCCCCATAGCTGGACTTAGGGCAGGCTGGGAACCACCAGGTGAGTCCCTGCATGGCCACTTGGTCTCTTCAGTTCCCCAACAAGGTGCTGAGCAGGGCTGGGGCCTGGCCCTGGGCCCTCTCCGCTGCCCCCCTCAGTCTCCTCATCTGCGGGGGTCACCTGCCTAGCACCTGTAGCCAAGGATCCCCAGGAGGTTCACCCCAGATGATGCCATCTCCCAGTTGCTGCTGTCAAACCCTGGAGTTGCCCTGGACTTGTGTGCCCCACACCCACCCAGTCCTGAGCCCTGTTCTGGGTCTGACGTCCTCTTATTTCTGCCCCTCTGCCTGCCATGGGGTCCCTCATCAGCGGGCTGTCACTCCCAGGCCCCTTGGCACCCACACCCACTGGAAGAGCAGCTGGGCCTTGTTCTCACTGATGACTGTCACTGACGACTGTCACTGCCACCTCCCCTCAGGGGTGGCCTCCATAGAGGCCCCTTCATTAGGACCTCCCACTCTGCTTTCCTCTAAGGTCCCCTTTCCTGGGGGCTTCCGGGGGGCTTCTGGGTCCACAGAAAAAGCCTCAGACTTTTGGCTGTGTCCCTCCAACAGCCTGGGCTCCACCAGTACTGACCCGGTCCTGTGTCCACTGTCCCATGGGGCTGATGCTGCCCAGGGTGCAGGGATCAGTCTGTACTTGGAGTGGTGCCCACTGCCCGGGCATCCACACATCTGCCAGGGACCACAACCCGGGCATCCACACACCCACCCAGGGAGGTGTGAAGGGAGGTGCTGGTGAGTTCCCAGCCAAGTCTGCCCTTGTCCTGGGATGTCGCTCACGCATTCTGCCAGCTGCCTTCATTCTACGTGAGGCCGGGGACTCCCACGGTAAAACCCTTCAGACAGAGCTAGTGACCCGGGCAGAGGCAGCGGGGCTACATGCCAGGCGCTATGGTGGCTGTGCCCTGCCAAGGTCGGGCCCTGGCAGCCACAGTCCCCATTGCGCGAGACGGTGCAGGGGTCTCTCTGGCTTTCCATGCAAGGGAACAGGCCACCCAGGAAATGTCCTTCAGGCCCTGCAGGAAGGCGGGCTGGCCTCTGGGCGGGTGTCCTTCAGGAGTTGCACAGGAAAGCAGGCCAGCCAGGCCCTCACCCAGAAAACCTCACCTTTCAGTCACTGGGGAGCGGCCGCCACCCACAGCAGGTCCCTGAAGGCTGGGTTGGGAGGTCCTAGAGTTGGGGTATGCTGACCAAGGGGTGGTCTCCGGACCTAGGAGAGCAGTGGTGTGGTGGGGGGCTTGCTGTGAGGTCACTCTGGGCTGCTTCCATCTTCTTTGTGATGCCGTGAGGGCTCCCTGGAGGTGGTGACACCCTTGGGAGTTCCGTAGGGGCTTGGATGGGGGAGGGGGCCTCTGTTCTGGTCCCCCCCATTCCGTTGGGAGGTGCTGGCCAGGGGCTCTGCAGGCCCTGTTCAGGTGTCCTCAACCTTCTTCCTCAACAAGGGTGATGGGCTTGGGGCAGGGCTGTAAGTACTGTCCCCACTCAGAGCCAGTGACCCAGGTCCAGTCTTGATGGGTGCAGGGTCTGAGCAGAGCAGCCCCCCACAGGAACCCAGGGGTCCCCTTCTCCAGCCTCATCCCTGCTGGGTTTCAGACCCCATGTGACAAGTCCTCCTGCCCTTGCCCCAGACCAGGCAGTCCAAGTTCATGGGGCAGACAGCACCCACACTGGAATGTCTAGTTCATGCGCAGAGGGCCTCTGGGGTTGGGCCTTAAACTGGCCCCTGCTTTCTGAGGGATCTGGGAGGGGGCCAGGACCCCGTGGGGCTGGCTGGGGTTCTCTCTCGGACTCTGAGGCTCCAGGCCAGCCCTTCATCTCTGTTCCCCATGCCAGGCCTGCCCCATGCTCAGCCCACTCCCGCCCAAGGCCACCTGGCCACCTGGGACCCAGACGCTGGCCTATGAGTCTGCTTTCCCTCCCCATGCCTGGGGCTGCCTGGTCCTGGGCCCTCCTCTAGTGGAGACGTGAACCAGAGGCCAGGGGTGCTGGCCAGGCACCAGCAGTGCAGCAAAGGCAGGAGGGGGGCTGCAGAGCCCAGCCCTGGCCAGGGCCCATCACAGTGCCTGCCAGGTGACGCGCAGCACACACAAACCCACCCCTGGCCCAGGGTTGTGGCCTAGCACACTGTGGTGTGCCCTCATGTTCCAGGACTCAAATCCCTGCTCTTAGAGGGGGCCGAGGAGAGCAGGGGCTTCTGTGCACCCCGGCCTTGGGCGAGGGCTGAGGTATGGAGAGCTGCAGCCCAGAGACCCAGGGAGGTGGCCACGATGGGTGGACAGGGTGCCCCTCGCCTCAGTGCCAGGACAGCTGGACTTGGCTCTCACCTGCGCTGCTTGCAGAATGGCCTTTGGTCCCCACACGTCTGTTGCGCCTGGCCCCCAAGTCCAGGGGCGGGTCCCTGCCCTGTGCAGGCGTGTCCTCAGGCTCCCTGCCCTCCAGGTGCCGGCCAAGCTGGCCTCCAGACCCCCGTGCCCGGCGCTGCCTCCTGGAGCTGGACTGGACAGAGGGAAGACCCGAGTTCCATCGCGGAGCCGCCAGACTGGCCCTAGTAACCAGCAGGTGCTCCAGGGCCCCCATCTGTGAAAGGGGGAGTTGGGCCCGGGAGAGGGGTGCACCCAGTGCCAGGCCCAGGGCTGGGCATCTGAGGAGGGGCTGGTGCCAGAGGCCAGTCCCCGAGGTCTGCCGGCCAGGTGTCTCTCCAGTCTCCGAACTCTGCAGTTGCTGCTTCTAGATCCTCCGGGTGTTTTCACCCAGAATGTGCAACCAGGACTCGCGCTTCTTCATAGTAAACTGGTGTCCTTGGGATCACCGTGCAGCGTCTGCTTCAGGGGCCCTGTCCACTCAGACGCCAGTGGGAAGAGTGGCCTAAGCGTCCCTGAGAGGAGACGGGTGGGTCCACAAGGGCCTGAATGCAACGCGAGTTCCTCCCCACTGGAGCTGGGGAACTGTGGCATTGTGGGCTTCTTGTGACAGTGGCCAGGAGGGCTGTGGGGAGTCCCCTGATCACCCGCAGCTCCAGCAGGTGGGAACGACAAACTCAGGTTACTGCACTCCCAGCACTGCGGCTCAGCCACCCCGGGAGCCCCTGGCTTCCCGCAGGCCTGAGACTGCCGAGTGGCTGCAGACTTCTTGCTTGAGGTGAGATGCCAAACTTGGTGGGGCACAAACTTAACCCTACTAAGTTCTTGAGAGAAGTCGGGGTGCTGATTTGGAAAGAAGACCTAGAAACATGGAATGGCAGTGTCTTGTTGGCTGAGACCAAGCTGATGACTCTGAATCCTTGGCCTCCGAGCTCCTCCTGGTGGAAGCAGTGTATTCCCGAAGTCTGAGGACAGGCACTGCTCCCAACCCTGACCGACACACCTGGGCCAGGTGCTAGAGGCCAGGGCATGTCCTCCAGGGCCACGCTGGTGGTGCCAGACCAGTAACATGGGTCAGGTCACTGCATGCGCCTGGCCTGGACCCAGGAGGAAACAGCTCCTGGGCACACGGGGCAGCTCTCGGCCTCTGGCAGTGACCTGGGGGCAGGCCAGGGCTGCCCAGGGAGCAGGGTGGTCTGCAGAGCATAAGCCCCGGGACCCAGCCCTGAGCTCTCCCCTAGGCAGTACACTCGGGTGCCCTGGACCCTTCTGCTGAACTGAGGGGCCGTGGTTGTGTGGCCTGTGCAGCCCGGAGGCAGTGAAGCCTGGCTGGGCCCAGTGGGGAGGATGCTCGGGCAGCTGACACTTGGCCCTTGTCTTAGGGGCTGGGGCCTGCAGGCAGGGCAGAGATGGTGGGCTGTGGGCTGGTGTGTCCCGTCTGTCCATCTGGCTCACTGTGTCCAGCTACCATGGGTGACAGAAAACGCTCTCACTGCATGCTGGTGTTGTGGAAGGGGCAAGGCAATACTGGGGACCAAACCCAGCACCTCACACATGCTGGGCGAATGCTCCCATCCCAGTGCCACATGCCCACCCTCTTTAATTTGAGATAGTTTCCCAGGCCAGCCTTGAAGTAGAAATCCTCTTAGTCTCCCGAGTAGCTGGGATTACAGCTGGCATCTCCATGTCCCGTTTCTCTGGGTCGTATTCAGGTACAAACCCCACTCTTTAGGCCCAGATCAGTTCCCAAAGCCTTAACCTCCTGATACCATCCTGGTGAAGACGAGAATCACAACATATAAATTCTGACGCAGGGCCCCTGCCAGAGAAAATGTGGGTAGCACTGCTGTCCTGAGGTGTCAGGAAGCGTGAGCTGGAAGCAGAAAGCTGGGCTGCTGGGCGCCTGCACACACGGTATGGCCAGCTCCTCAATGTCCCTGTGTGGACCCAGAGGGCAGGACAGCCCAGGTGGGAAGATGTGAGCAAAGGCACAGGGTGCCCCCCCCCCCGGCTCTCTGGTGCTATCTCTGCCGGCCCTACAGCTTGAGGGCTGGGCCTTGCCCTCAGCCCTGGCCTACCTGAGCTCACACCCCAGGTGTCCCCAAACCTGAGCTCACGACTCTGTGTCGCTAACCCGCATGCTCTTGGTTCCTGGGGCTGCTGGCAAATGTCTGATGACTACGTGCAGATGGAGACGGGTAGACAGTGCTGGCCGGCTGGCACAGTGTGGTGAGGAGCAGCGCTGGGAGCCCCCAAGTGCGAAAGGCAGGGTGGGAACACTGGGCTGAGCACCCACGGGCGCCTTCACTGTCTCTGGGTTCCTGACCACTCTGTCCTTGAGGTGGGGGACACTGGGCCCTTGCCCAGCCCCTTGTGATGAAACCTGGCAGGTCTTGGGTGGCACTGGCTGAGTGACACCAGCAGAGGACTGAGGACACCCTACCTGGTGCACGACAGAGTGGTGGAGCCTGTGGAGGGAGGAGGCTGCCAATCCCGCCAGGCCACTCCTGCTGCTGCCCAGGGAGGGGCAGGGTTGGGGCCACTTCTGCCACAGCCCAGACATTGGCCTGGGAAGCCCAGGAAGCAAGTAGGGGTGTGATGGTGGCTAGGTCAAGACCATGGGGGATGGGGCAGCTGGGCAGAGGCCAGTGAGTGCCCAGATGGGGAGAAACAGGTGGGGCCCCTGGGATGGGTTGCTTCATGCCCAGCTGGTTTGGCCAGTGTTCCCCAGGTTCAGGGACACAGTGAAAATCCTCCAGCGAGGGGCCTGCTCAATGGTACTGACAGGAAGGACAGGGCCAGGGTTCCCAAACACACACAGGAAGTACGAGTGCCAGGCATGTTTAATCCACCTGGCAGAACATTCTGACCTCATGGGCAGAATGCACACCAAGTAGAAGCTTAGGGTCTCTGCATGGAAGGCGGGGCTGGGGGAGAGCTGGGGTAGAGTCCTGGTGGACGACCTCCCAGGGCCCACTCCCAAGGTGGGCAGCATGGGTGGGGAGACTGTCTTGGGGCTCAGGTCAGGGCTGAGTTTAAGGCAGCTCTGTGCCCAGAGGGCCCATTTGGACTGGCACATCTTCCCCAGGGCCACAGGGGCTGCCCTTGATGCCACCCAATCCCTCAGCACCCCTGAGCTGGACCAGGTCTGAGTCAGCTTCATGGCCTGGGCTAAGGGGACCCCAGGATGCCCACCATGGTAGGGGCTGAGCCTCAGTGGGACAGGACTCTTGCCATGGGTAACCTCTCCCCATCTGCTCTTAATTCCTAAGGAAAAGAGGTGGGAGGCTGGCAGGTGAGGAGGCAGCTCAGTGATCTGGGAGCCAGTGTGCCCCAAGGCGAAGAAGGTGTGGCCCTGTGGTCAGGCCCTGGAGAGGACCTGAATCAGTGCAGCCGGCAGCCGGAAGAAGCCTCTCTCTGGGTTCTCGCCTTTAGCTTCTTCAGACCACCATGGTTGGGGGCCACCAGGAGGCCACTCCGGGCCGCTGTCCAGGCCTCTTCGAAGCGCTGTTCCTCTAGGCAGCGCTCCCCAAAATGCAGGAACACGTGGGCAGTAGGGGCTTGACCTGGCTGCTCCCACAAGCTGCGCTGGGCCACAGCAGGTGACAGCTCGAGAGCCTGGGTGAAGGCCCCCACAGCCCCCTCCTTGTCTCTCAGGCCCAGCAGCAGGCGGCCCCTGGAGCAAAAGTCCTCTGCCCGCCCCGGCAGGTCACTGTCCTCGGCACCCTCCTGCAGCACTTGATCCAGGTCCCTGAGGGCGCGGCCAAACTGCCCCAGCTGGCTCAGGCAGGTGGCCCTTAGACGCAGGTGACAGGTAAGGCTGCCCCCAGCCAGGACAGCCAGAGAGCAGTAGCCTAGCGCCTGCTCCGGCTGCCCTGCATCCAGGAGGGTGCTGGCTTTCTGGGCCGCAGCCTGCGCAGAGACACACAGAGATAATCGTCAGCCCAGGGCTGGGGCCCCCTTGCACCGAGCCCCTCTGCCCAGCTGGCTTCTGCTGCCCACCCCAGGACAGCACCCAGCTCGCCTCTGCCCGGCCTGGTCCTGGGTGCCGCGCGCCGCCCCAAGTTGAAGGTGGGTGCAGCTCTGCACTAAGGGAGTCTCTTCCTCCGTAACCCCTGCCCAAGACAGGCAGAGTCGGGAACAACGCCCTCCTCAGCTCTCAGGGGTTCTTCCAGCAGCCCCAGCTGCTGGGCTGTGCTAGATTCCAACCGTCGGCCTGCGCGGCGCCGAAGGTGTCAGAGCTCTGCAAATTAAAGCACCCAAGAAAGCCAGACTCTCGCCGGGCGGGCACACCCACCAGCAGGAGAGGTACTGCAGCCGCGCAGGCGCAGTGGCAGGCAGGCGGGCGCCGCGCAGGAAGCGGGGCGTGACCATTTCCGGTTCGCTTCCGGGTCGGTCCCTGTACCGTGGCAACCACTAGTCCTTTGGCTGTAGCCTAGCCAGCCTTGGGGCTTCCCGACCTCTGCCACACCAGTCCCCGCCCAACCAGCGAACCCTCAAGCTCCGACACCTGCACCAGCACGCACTGGAATTTGGAGACCGCCGCCCAGTGCTCCCGGGGCTCGGAGACCCCGCCCAGCCAGCCTCCCCCAAGTCCGGACACCCCGACCTAGTCAGTACCCCCATCTCTGAATCTCCGGCCTAGCTTACCCCCGTCTCCCAGTCTAGGACCCTTGGTGCTCTGAGACCTCCGCTTAAGCCCCTGGAGCTCTGAGACGACTCGCAGTGGACCTCTCCCAGCTCCAAGACCCCTGCCCAGTCACCACCAAGACCCAGGACCCCCATCCCTACCTGGCTGCCAGGTTCTCAGAGCGACCTGTTTAGTCCTTTTGCTCAGAAACCCGCTCTCCAGACAGGGTTCCTCTCCAAGCTCAAGACCTAGCCCTAGCCCTCCCCGGGTAGCCTGGGTTACGGAGGAAGAGACTCCCTTAGTGCGGAGCCCAGTCAGGTCTTAAGAGATCCCAGCCCCGCCCTCCTCTTGGGTCTACTCTGTGCCTCGCCCCTTCCAGGCTCAGAGGTCTGGGTCTCTCCTTGGAGCTCTGAGACCCCGCCTCAGCCCCTTCTCAGTTCTAGATCCTTCCTGCACCGTTGCAGCCTATGGGTGCCTCTGCCCAGGCCACAGTGGTCTCCTGCAGGAGGACCCTCCCAACACCCGGTGGCCAGTGGCTTTCAGCTGAAACACCCAGTGTGGTTCGCTAAAATGCCTAGCATGGTTTGCGGAAACCCTTTGTGTGGTTTGCTGAAATTTCCAGTGCTGAACGGTACCGAAGCACCTGGTGTGGCTTGTTTCCTGCTGGTTTTGACAGCGAGAACCAGTGGGGGCCTGGGGGGTTGGTACAGAGGTCATGAGTGTGACCCTGAGTCCTTCTGGCCTGTGCTCTTGCCCTAAGGTGACACTGGAGTGGACTTCCTGCTGGGTCAGCCTCAGGCTGGAAGAGGGCGCCCTCCCCAGGTCACTGGTGGCTTACACTCCCCCTACACAGAAGCTGGGGTCAGTGGAGCTGTCAGGGCTGCAGTGGCCAGAGACGTCTTCCTAGCCAGACATGGGGCCTCTCATACCCACCCCAGACCCAATGGTCTGACCCACTGGTGGGGGTGAAGAACCACCTGGTGCTGGGCCTGGGGTCCGGGGCCTGTGAGAGGGAGGGACTTGAACAGGGCTCTGTGGGTATTGTGCACACACCTGGGTGAGGCTCTGCTGCTCCCAGGGCTGCAGGAGACGAAGCAGGAAGCTGAGGTCCTGGGCATCTGTCTCTGCCAGGCACTGCAGGTCCCGGGCAGCAGTGGCCACGTCCCCTTTCTTGAACTGGAGCAGGCCCCTCCGGGCCTGGGCCACTGCTGATGGCGGAGAGGGCTGGAGGGCTGGTTGCAGGCGGGCAACAGCTTCTTCATACCTGCCTGTGGGGATCCAGGAAAGATGGTCAGTGTGGGGCTGGGGCAGGGGACACACAAGAGGTGGGACATATAGACCTGGGAAGCTGTCACTGTTCTTACTGGCTGGAAGGCTGGCTGATAGACGCTTGGCCCCAGGACAATGCTGGCTGCACACCGGGAGTCCCTGCCAGCTGTGTGCTACCCCTCCCCCTCACTCCGGGACTCCTGGAAGGGGCAGCAGGCTCTGCTCTTCCAGGAGGTCACCACAGCCACCGTTTTCTGTTTGGGCCCTGAGAGCAAGACCGAGCCTGCCTGAGCATTGCAGCAGGGGTGAGGAGGTGCCCTCAAGTCCTGGGGGGCAGCCATGGACTGCAGAGTGCCCCTCAGGAGAGTGGTGGCGCAATTGTCCAGCTGTAGCTGATGTGGGCTGGCAGGAAAGTCCACACCTGGCCCAGCACAGCCTTGGCCTCCCTGACCACGGCCGGATGTGAGGAGTCGAATGTGACTCCTTTTATGAAGCTCCCACTCTCCTAGTCGGGGTGCAGAAGAGAGGCACAGTGGCTCCACAGCAGGCCCCACGGGGAGCTGCAGCCACGGGACTAGAGTGGAAAGGGACCCGGAGCAGCTGCAATCTGGGGTTCTCTGTCCTGCTTTGCAGAAAAGAATACGGAAGCTCAGGGGCGTGGGCCAGATGCTGCGTCCCTGATCCTGGGTGAACCGTACCCAGTGCCATGAGGGTGTCTGCAAGGAGAATGTGCCAGTCTGGCTGTGCAGCATCCACTGTGGTCAGTGCATCCTCCATGGCAAGGAGACCATGGGCATCCTCATCTGTGAGGGGTGCCCCGGTATCCAGCAGTTGGCTCAGGAGGGCCCGGCAGTGGGCGTGGAGGCCTCGAGTGAGCAGCAGCTGGGCTTCTGGCTTCAGAGAGCGGAGTTCAGGGACCGCAGTCCCCGGGTCGAGCTTCAGGGCAGAGGCGAGATCGTTCACAGCTTCCTGTGAGGGAGGAAGGCAGAGTGGGTGCAGGGACAGTGGACAGAGGGCAGAGCAGGACGGTGGAGTGTTGGGTTCCCATCTTGGGGTCCTAGAGGGTCCCCTCACCAAGTTGCTTCCTGCCCCTTCCTGCTCTCCATGGCTGCAGGCTACCACCTGCTTGTTGGTCAGGCATTTGAAGACCCCCGAGGTCCTTTACTGGTCTTTACCCCTCTGGGAGGCCAGACACTGTGTCCAGCCACCATCCCCTGGTTTCAGGCCCCCAATGTCATCGGTGGCCTGCAGCCCAGTCCTGGGCAGCCCCCTTCAGTGGGTGAACCGTCCTCTTTGTGGGTGGGTGGTGAGGGCGTTGGCTCCAGAGGAGAGGGCCCCGTGTAGCACAAAAGCGTGTGAAAGGTGTGGAGGAGCGTGTGAAAGGTGTGGAGGAGCATGTGAAAGAGGGAGGCCTGCCTTGGGACCCAGTGTCATGGCTGCTGCCCTGGGCAGGCCCTGGGAGCACACAGGGCCTTGGTGGTCACTCAGTTAACTGGTCAGGGTAAATCATCTGGGCCAACAACAGGGAACCACTGCGGCCACCTTCCTTCTGCTGCCGGTCTCCTGATTGTCCTGTGTCTGTCTTCCCTTCTTGCCTTTTGGGTTAGGTTTTAGTGATTCATTTTTATTCCTCTGTTGCCCTCAGCCCATGTTTGAATTGTTTTTGTTGTTTCTTTTAGATCTTTATCTCTTCTGAATATGAATCACTTATCAGATGTATGATTTGTAAATATTTTCTCCTGTTGTCTTTTTACTTTATTCATCGTGTTCTTGGATGTGCAAAAATTTTAAACTTTTCAGAAACCCACTGTGTCTGTTGCTTTTTGTTACCTGCACCTTTGTTTGGTACATATCTGAGTAATCCAGTAATCGTCACCAAACCGAAGTGCTGAAGCTTTCCCCTTTGACTCCTCTAAGAGTTCTCCAGCTTTAGGTTTTCCATTGAGATCTCTGATCCACTTTGAGTTAGTTTTTGTGAATGGTGTGAGGTAAGGATCCACATCCATGCCTTTGCATGTGGTTTTCCCAGCGCTGCCTACTGAAGGTACGTTCCTTCCCCGGTGGAACGGCCTTGACACCTTACTAAAAATCCTTTGGTTGTGTATGTGGGTTTAGTTCTGGACTCTCCATTCCACTGGTCTATATGTCTGTCTTATGCCAGTGTCACACTGTTATGATAATGGTAGCTTTGAGGTAAGTTTAGGCATCGGGACACCTGAGTCCTCCAACTTCGTTCAAGATTGTTTTGGCTATTTAGGGTCCCTGTAGATTCCATGCGAATTTTAGGAAGTTATTTTTTAAATTGCTGCACACAACATCATTGGGATTTTGTAGGGATTACACTGAATCTGTAGATAACCAGCTAATACCGTCAGCCAGGTGTCTCCTGTTGTCTAATAAGTTTTCTTTATGTTTCCATTTCTTTGCCTTTAATGTCTTGGTTAATTCTGAAGTATCTTATACTGTTGTAAGTGGAATTTTTTCCTTAATTCTCCTCTCAGATTGCTGATTGTTACTGTACCCAATACGGCTGTTTTTTGTGTTGAGTCTGTGTCCTGCCCTTTGGCTGAAAATTTATTAGTTTTGACAGGTTTTTCAGACTCTTTAGGGTCTTTTACGTATGACACCTGACCAAATGCGGCACGGATACTCTTTCCCTCCAGTTGCATGTTCTGTCTTTCTTTCCTTCACCCACGTGCCCTAGCGGGGACCTCCCATCCTGTGTTCAGAAGTAGTGGTGAGTGTTTCCCTTTTGTTCTGTTAATGTCCTGTGTTGCCCTGGTCATCTGTTACATACAGAGCCGTCCTCACATGCCATGAATAAACCCCGCTTGGCCGTGGGGCGTGAGCCATGCACTCTGCTGTCGAGGCTGTTTTGCTGGTGTTTCATCGAGGACTTAGGCATAACGTTCACGAGTGCTATTTGTCTGTGTTTTTTTCTTTTCTTGTAGCACCCATCTGGTTTTGGAGCCAAGGTACTGTTGGGCTCAGAAAGAATTAGGAAGGGTTCTGTCCTCTCCCAATTTTAAAGAAAAGCTTTAATTCTCTAAACAGGTGAATTCTCCAGTGGAGTCCAGAGCTTGTCTTCTTTGGGAGATTTCTGATCTTGGATTCAATCTCCCACAAGCCAGAGGTCTATTGGGATTCTCCTATTTCTTCATGTCTTAGTGTTGGTAGGTTTTGCTTCTTTGCTCAACTTTGCCCATTTCATCTGGATTATCTAGTCATTACAGTGCTCCCTGCACTTTTTTTTTTTTTTTTTGGTGGTGCTGGTGATCGAACCCAGGGCCTTCAGCATGCAAGGAAAGAACTCTTACCACTGAGTCACTTCCCCAGCCCTACAGGGCTCCCTTATAACCACTTTTATTTCTATGAGATTGGTCTCATGTCTCCATTTTCATTTCTGATTTTTGTAATTTGAGCACACACTCTCTGTCTCTCTAACTGAAGGTCTATCAATTTTGATTTTTAGCTTTCCTTGATTTCCTCCATTGCTTTTCTTTTATCAATTTTGTCCTCTGTTTGAATTTTTTTGGTACTGGGGATCAAACTCATGACTTTGTGCTTGCCAGGCAGGTGCTTATGTCACTGAGCTAAATCTCCGGCCTCTTGAGTCTTTATTATTTCTCTTTGTTAGTTTTGGGTTTAGCCTGCTCTGTTTTTAGTTGCTGAAGCTGTCAATTTAGGTTGTAAGTTGAGATATGTCTTGGGTGTAACCTAAGCGGTTATGGCTCTAAGATTCTCCCTCTGCACTGATGGGTTCACGAGGCTTGGTGGACTGTGTTTTCACTCATCTCCCCATATGCTTTGATTTCTCTTGTGATTCCTTCTTTGAATGTTGGTTTCATACCCCTCCTTCTATAGAAGAGGGGAGTGAGGCATGAGAGGAGAGGTGGCCTGGCTGGGTTTCCCTCCCTGAGCCTGGCCCCATGTCTGGGCTTGGGAGCAGCCCAGGGAGAGGACACAGGCCCTACATGGGTGTCCCAAGGCCAGAGCAGGCAGCATACGGGGTAGCTGCAAACAATGGTCCCACAAAAAGATTCCCATCATGAGAATGGGATCTTGTGCCCACCGTCTTGGCCCTCAACATTTTATTTTGAATTGCTGCTATATTTCTATAGAATATCTTAAATGTGGGGTATCTCACTTCAAATCTGAGTCCCGTGGACTCCGCTGGTATGCCCGTGGCAGACATGACTAATCAATGCCAGCACTCATTCCTCAGCACCTGTCCTATAAACTCTTTTCAACACAAAGGTCCTTATAGCTCCCACCAGTGCAGCTGAAGACACTTCAGGCCTTCAGGCCCCACAGTCACCTCAGGGGCTTTTACGTCTATCCCTGCAAATTGAGGTGTGGACCATGGGAGGGCAGGAGTCCCAGAAAGTGGCCTATGGGGATGCAGCTTCTGCTGCACGTGGTGGGGAGGAGAAGATGGTCACTTTGCTGACGGGATGGCCTGGCCCTCTGTCTCAGCTGGAGGAGGAGGTGGTGCCCTGGCCCCTACCCCCAGGTGGGGAGGTGGTCTGGCACCTGTGGCTGGTCCAGGGCCAGGTGCACGAGGGCACGTCCACACAGAGCCTGCACGTTCCCTGGCTCGGCCCGCAGCACAGCGTTGAAGTCGAACATGGCCGTCTTCTTCTGGCCCAGGAGCCCGTAACAGCGGGCCCGGACCAGCAGGGACTCGCTGGCTTCACTCCCTGCAGGATATAGCATCCAGTGTCCCTCAGTGCTCAACTGCCTGATGCCCCAGGGTGGTTGCAAGGCACCCTTTGAGGGTGCCCCCACCCTGCCCACTCCATGGTCCTCAGACCCCTGGGTCCCCGTGTGGCTGGGGCAGGTGGGAGGCCCTACCTGCGGCGAAGATGGCCAGAGAGAGGTAGGTGATGGCCTCCCGGGTGTGGGCCCTGCTGTCCTCCCCGCATGGCCGGGCTCGCAGGATGTTCAGGGCCCTTGCATGGCAGTGGCCCTGCAGCAGCTGCCGGTCCTCGTGGCTGAAGATGTCCAGGGTGGGCTGGAGGCAGGCCGTGTCCCCAGTCTGGACCACCTTCTTCACCAGCTGGGGGGATGGAAGCAGAGTCACCGCCTCTGCTTCCTTCTCCCCTTCACTGTCCTCCCCAGCATGCTCTGGCCCCGCCAGGCCCTCCCTCTGTCTCAGGAGCCCAGTGGCTTCCTGTCTCTTCCAAGCACTAAGACTTGCTGAACTGCAGGCATGGTCATTGAGCCTTTGAAGGTATTTCATCTCCCCATTTCCTGGTGGGGTGGGGACCCCAGAGGTCAGGGACTGTTCCCAGCTTAGGGCGCAGGAAAAGACAGGGGTGAGTGGGTGAGAGGCATCAGGGTCTCTCCTGACCATGGCTACTTTCTGGGTCACAGGAGGAACGGACCTCCTTTGGTGACCCCCCCCCCCGGGAAGGGGACCAAACAACCAGCACAAGGAAGGAAGGGGCTTTCAGGCCATGAGGGGACAGAGGTTCGGGGGTTCAGAGCCAAAGTCCAGGCCGGGCCAGCAAGGTCAGGCTGTGCTCTGAGTGGGGGAAGGAAGGGGCTGGCAGGCCCCTCAGCCTGACACCAAAGCCCGTACTCCCCAAGCAGCAGCTGCTGACCATCAAGCAAACATGGCCACTGTTCCTGAGGCTGCAAGGCTTTGCCGCCCTGGGAGAGGGGCTCTTCGGAACAGCCAGTGGCCAGGGGCCTAGGCCTCTCTGCTGCCCAGTGCCCAACTCCAGGCAGGATCAGGTCCAAGCCTGGCTTACGTGGGGGCTTGGGAGAAGCTCAGCCTCTGTTCTGTGATTGGCCCTTTTTCTTCATAATGCAGCTAAGGCAAACAGGAATCACCTGCAGCATGCAGGAAGCCTGTGGGCCCCGGGTACCTGCCATAGCTTGTTCCCATGACCACTTTCGAGAGCAGGTACTAAGGGGGAGACTGAGGGTCACAGGAGGGAGGGCCTTGGCCATGCCAGGGCTGGGGCTGAGCAGGGTTTGACATGAGGTACAGAGTGGGTCCCTGGAGGTCTGGCACTCTCTGTAGAGCCAGGCCTGGTGCCCACCTCCCTGCCACAGCAGCCGGGCCTTCTCACCTGGTTGGCGTCATAGGAGAATCCCCTGCGCAGCTGCAGCAGAGCCAGCCTCACCAGCACCGCTGCTGCCTGAGGCCTCTGGGACAGGGCCACCAGCAGGGACTTGTGGGCATCATCCAGGCGGCCCAGGCGGTACAGGGCGTCGGCCACCAGGAGGTGTGAAGCCTCGTCCTCTGGGTCCAGCTCTACCAGCAGCAAGGCCAGCTGGTGCACACCTCGGGCATCCCTGTGGTGAGAGGTTCTGAGGCTGGGCGGGCTCCCTCCTGGCCCCTTCCACCTGCCCAGGAGGCTGGACCAAAACCCCTGGCCACCCCTTCCAGCACACCCACTTGGCCTTCACCTCTGCCCTAGGTCTCTCTACCATTCCACGGGCATTTTATAGAAGGAGGAACCAAGGCAGAATGGCCCACGGATGGCTGACCCCTGAGGAGACCCAGCCTCAGTTTCCTTTTCTGCAGAAACAGATTGACAATTTGGCTGTACAGGCTCAGTGGCACTGTTCATGACCAGGCTGCTCTTGGAATGTTAGCTAACAAGCTCTTACTCTGAAAAGCGGCAAGAGCCCCAAAGGTGGCTGTTCCCAGAAAGAACAGGTACAGAAGGCCCCGAACTGCACAGATGTAAGCACTCTCTCACTGGGGGTCCAAAGCAATACCAGCTGGTCCCAGGAAGTTGAGGAAGCCAGGGTGTGGGTGTGTGGGGCCCACATCAAAGATGCCCCAGGACGACTGGGTCCTGACCCCTGAGCTAACCCGGCTGCTTCCTTCAGATTCAGCACTAGGAGTGCAAAGCCTGGTAGCTCCAGGCTCACCTGGCGGTGGGACAGAATGGAGAGCTCCTGAAATCAGGGCTCCTAGGGTGGGTGGGTCCCTGGTCCGGGAACTCCACGCCTGTCTCAGTCTTAAGGATAAAAAACTTCGAGACAGGTTGTCCTGCCCTGTGCCTTTCAAGGAATCTGGAAGGCCCCTGGCTGGGAAGTCAGGAGACGGGACAGCAAGCTGTTCTGAGGCATGTTCCGCAACAAAGGAAAAGATTCACGGTCTGTTGTGTTAAAAATGCATAATATAAACTGCAGACAGCGGGCCGGCTCATTCTATAAGGCAGGTTTTATGTGCGCAAAAAGAAACGGCTGCAAGGAAGTGCTCACGGAGGCTGGTGCGGGAGTGAAGGCCAAGCGGGTGTTTGCCCTGTGTTTGCCATTTTCCGTGGAGTTCTCATCACGTTCTTGCGAGGCTGAGAATCCTAAGACCTAAGCCTGGGACCGAATTGCCACCGATGCTTAGGGAACTCACTCCGTCACTCACCCACCTGTAAAGAGGAAGCGTGCCCCTCCGTCCCTCTGTCCCGCCAAGCGCACGGCTGTTCTCACCCTTCCTGCGCCCCGGGTCCGTGCGTGTCCGCGGCCCAGCTCCTGCAGCCCAGGCCCCGCGCGCGCAGCAGCAGGTTGCGACCCTCCTCCCGCAGCACGGTCCGCAGCAGCCCGCGCTGGTTCCAGGGCACCAGGGACTTGGTCGCCAGCAGCGCCTCCTCCCGCCGCAGGCGGCACGCGGTGACATAGTCGAGCGCGCCCAGGAACGCGCTGCCCGCCAGCACGCGCACGAGCCCGCGGCCACACAGCGCGCGCACGCAGCTCTCGGGGGACGGCGGCCCCCGCGCCACCACCGCCTGGAAGTCCTCGCGCGCGCGCCCCTCGTCGCCCGCGTGCAGCGCGCAGAAGCCGCGCAGGGCCAGCAGGGACGCACGGTCCCCCGCCGGGTCCCCGGCGCGCCGTGGCCTCAGGAGACGCTCGCACAGCGCACGGGACCCCGCCGCGTCCCCGGCCAGCAGGAGGCACTCGGCCAGGCGGGCGGCCAGAGCGGGTCGCGCCGCGGGTGGCGCCACGCGGAGCAGCACGCGGAGTGCGCAGGTGGCCGGCGCCAGCAGCTCGAGGCCGGCGTCCTCGCGGAGCTCCGGGCGGCCGCGCACCGCTTCCTGGAAGCGGGCGAAGCCCTGGTCCGCGGCGTCCTGCGCCTGGGCCCTCACGCGCTCCTGGTCCGCGGCCGACAGCACCGCCTGGAACTGGCGCCGCGCTGCGCGGGCGCTCTCGCCGAAGGCCTCGTGCAGGTCCCGCAGCATGTCTGCGACCCGACCGCCCATGCGCAAGGCCGCTGCAGCGCGGGTGACCAGCAGAGCGGCCCGGAGCTCACCTGGGGAGAGAAACAGAGGCGCTGATCTGCCTGGCCCTCCCTCCTGCTCTGTGAACACTCTGAAGTACTGCAGGGACCCCCAGGAGCCTGGGGTTAGAGCCTTCTCCATGTCCATCAGTGACTAGACCGGAGCGGAACCAGGCCCACGACCTGGGTGGGCAGCACTGCAGCGGCCCCAGCAGGGCGTCCAAGGTTTTCTTACCTTTCAGCCCGATGGAAATGTATGTACGACACTCTCTCTCCCCTGACATTGTGAAGGTGGGTTGTAACATTCAGTTTCCTCTTCAGGGACTCAAGACCCCTGCACCACCGAGGCGGGGGCTAAGGACTGACTCTGACTTTTGTGGAACCTTTGTTCCTTTCCCCCGGAACACAGGATCTCCCCTCTCCTGTCTCATCAAGGGCATGCTGTGTACAGTGTCGCGGAGGGATGATCTGGGCATTTAGGGAACCTCAGCGTGGCTGTTTCCTCGTCTTCCTTAGGGTGGGGATTTTAAGTCTACTCCTGCAGGGTCCTGAGGATTAACTAAGACAGCGCTACAGAGGGGAGGAAAATGTCTGTGCTCCGAGGCAGACCACTAAACCAATTGACCGTGAACCAGCAAACCAACGACCCAGCCATTCATCCAACCATCCTTACAAGCAACAAATCATCTAACCAGCCAATGAACTAACCGACCACTAACTAACCAACCAGTGAACCAACGAACAAACCAACCAATGCATCAACAACCAACCATTAATTAACCAACCAACGAACGAATTTACCAACCAATGAAACAACCAACTAGCCAATCAACCAACCAACCAATGAACCTGGCCTAGTCTTGTTGGCTGATCAAAGGTCACCCTGTCTAATCCCAGTGGTTAAAGCCTCCCTATCAGTGACTGCCTCTAATGCAGAAAGTCCTTAATCTGGTTTCTGCAATAGTTCGTGAATCTAAGGAGTTACAGCTGGAGGAGAGCCCCAGCCAATGGGACACTTGTTACTCACACGGAAGTGTGGTCTTCTAGGGGTAGGAAGGCTTTAATTACACACAGCAGACTTCTTGATACTGTCCCACAGGTCACCAAAGCTCTGCTCATTTTTCTTGAGTTCTTTATATCAGATGATTCAGCTTTGCTGACTTTTTTGCTTTCTTCGTTATACTGATTTTTCAAATATTTCAGCTATTAGACTTTTCAGTTCTAGGGCTTCCATTGTGTTCTTTTTCTCCTCTTCCTCCTCCTCTACCTACCTTTTTCTCATCTCCTTCCCTTCCCTAGGCAAAAGCTCCAGGCCTGCAGACCTGTCCTCCCACATCCCCGCCTTTCCAGGCTCGGTGTGGCCTCTGTCCAGCGCCTTCAAATATCTGCTTCTGCTATTTTCTCTCCTTATGTGGTTGCTGTCTGCGGGACACGTGTCCAGTCAAGCTCTGCCACCTGCACTAGCAGCCAGATCTTCTATGATTAGATGTTACAGCTTCGACACCCCGGCGAAGGGGGAGACAGTGCTGTCCCATTGTTTAATTTTCAATTTCCCAGTTACTCATGAGGTTCATTAATTTTTTTCCAATCTGGTGGGTAGAAAGAAAATAGTTTCTCATTGTTTTAATTAGCATTTGTCTCATTACCATGATGGTGAGTATTTTTCACATGTTTTATTAGCCATCTGTGTTTCTCTTTTGGGAAATGTTTTTGCCAGTTTTTTCATTGGCTTTTTCTTATCAGTATGGAAGAACTCTTTGATGACTCTGCATACTAATTTTTTGTCCATTGTATATTATGAAGTTACTTTCTCTCTGGGTTTTGGCCTTTCATTTTCTATAGTTATGGACAAAACAAAGCTTCAAAAATTTAATAAAATCGAATATGCCAGATCTGTATATTGCTTCCACTTTTTGTGTCTTAAGACACCGACGTGTACGGAAGTCTCCATGCTACTCCCTGGTATTTTCTTTCTGAAAATAAAGCTTAGTATTTCTGGAATCCACCGGGGATTTATTTTCCGCACGGCATGAGCCAGGCAGTGAGCGTGGTCCTTTGACGACCGGGCCTCTGTGTCCCCTGGGTTTGCAGTGCCCACTCTGTCGTGGTGAGGTCTTAAACACACATGGGTCTGTCCCTGGACTCTTGCTTGTCTTCCTCATTGTCCTCTGTCCCTTGGGTCAGGAGCCATCCGTGCTGGGTAGATGGCTCTGTCCACTGCTGGCGCCAGTCCTGCCACGTCATCTCCCTTCCTCTCACTTCCTCTTTTCTCACTTCCCCGCCCGTTCCTTGTCCTCCTCCTTTTGTGTCTTGATTATTATCGACCCTCTGGTCTTTATTCTAACATAAATCTTTCTAACCATGGACACTGCACATCTTTGTGTTCATATGGGTCTTCTTTTTAAATCGAATTTTATGTTTTCTCCATAAAGTCCTGTGACTTCTGCTGCTGTGGTAAATAATATGTTTTAAAATGATAGAATTTCTATTTGATCCTGGAGTTGGCCCATGTAAGTGAGTTTGGAAATCCCACTGAATTTCTTTTGCCATATGTAAAAGGATGTGGTAAATTTTGGTTGTGTCCTTTGCAGTTTCTAGAAAGCGAATCCCATTGTCTGGACCAGCGGTGCCTTCGTCATTTCCTTCCAGGCCTTGGTGCTGTCTTCTTACCACAGTACCCTGGTTTGATCGATTGACTGATTTTTGGTGGCACTGGGGACCGAACCCAGGGCCTTCATGCTGAGCTGCATCCACCGCCCTTTTAAACGGTTTTTCTTTTTACTTTGAGATGTTAAGTCCCCAAGCTGACCCTCCTGCCATAGCTTCCCAGTCTGCCACCATGCTGGCTTCATACTGGTTTTAAAAGGGAGACTTCTAAAATGTCACCGTCAAGTATGACATTTATGGTGCCTTTTAAGGGATGTTAGCTTTTTCAATTAAGTAAATTTTCTTCTCATGGGTTGTTAAAATGTTGGGGTGATAACGTTATAAAACACTTTGTAAATCTATAGTTGTGTTTTCCTTTGTTCTGTTATTGAATTTAGTGTGTTACATTGTTATGGAAACATAAACTCTCAGTCCTGCATGATTTTTTTTTGTGTGTGCGTCAGGAATTGAACTCAGGACCTTGCATTTGCCAGGTGGGCACTTGTGCCGCTGAGCTACATCCCTGCCCTGCATGATTTGGCTGAGTTTTGGCTAAAATTTACATCCTAGCGGAGACATGGCGCCACCTGTGTCCATGGGTAGACAAACGGCTAAGCCAAGCGTGGTGTACACACAGTGGAAAACCATTCGGCCTGCTAGTTAGGTAGGACAAGTAAATTCGGGCGATTATTGTAAAACAGTGATTTTAGACAATGTTGATATAGTGCATATTTAAAAATGGATAGAAGAGAGAATTTTGAACGCTTTGCCCTCCTTCCCAGAGCCCTGGCGTCCTTGTTACTCCACCGAGCATTTTCTGATCAGTGCATGGCGAGGGAAGGGACTCCGGGCGTCTGGTCTGATTTATTCCCAGAAATCAGTTTTCCCGCTTGCTGCCCAGCGCTGTCCCTGGCTCCTCCCATACCCCTCGTGAAGGTCACAGTATCATCACGCGTGAGCTTCGAGCCCAGTTCTGATGATGTTCGGCCTCTCCAAATACAGCCTGCCCCTCTCTGTCCCTCAGATGCCCTCAGGATCACCCGTTGGAGAAGAGCCACCTGGAGCTGGGGGTGAATGGCCTGGCCGCTCAGGACTGGGCTTCACAGGTACTGTTTCACAAGCAGAAAGCTGACAGCACTCCGACACCCGCTTTGCCGTTTGCTTCTCCCCTAGTCTGAGTTCCAAGCAGGCTCTAAATATCATTCTCTACCTCCCTTCGCCACCTGCCCCTTGCCACCCTCAGACCCGTTCCCAGTCTGAGGGACTCTCCTGTCCTTTCTAGCACTGACGGCTGCTGCACCTTGGTGCAGTGCAATGCTTTCTCCCGGACACGAGGCCCATGGTCTCTCTTCTGAACCGTGACCACCGGGCCCCCACCCTTAGACTCCCAGCTCCCAGCCCCCATCCTCCCAGCCTCTCAGTCCCCAGGCCCCTGATTCCAGCAGGTTTGTCCTCTCTCCGGCTCCCACGAGTGCTCTGCACAGCAGCTGTGACACACTCAACGTGAGTTCCAAGCCCCTGCCCACTACCGTTCAGTAGCTCTGAGGGCAAAGCTGAAGTCCCTCAGAGGCCAGCAGGGCTTGGCCACAGATGCCACTTGCAGCGCACCCCTGTAAGGGCAAGGGCCTGGCCAACTGTCTTGTCACTCTGGTGTCCCTGGCCCCAGCACAACCGCACCAGAGTGGGACTTAACTTGCTGCAGCGACGGCCACCCCAGACCTAGTGGGGAGGCTGTGACTCACTCTCCTACCTTGGGGTCCGCTGCCCGTTGCGTCAGGCTGCAAGGCCCGGCTGCATGTGGCCAGGCAGTCCTCAAACCTGCCGTGGAGGAGCAGGGTGTCAGGAGACAGGGCGTTGCTCCAGGAGCCCCCGGGGTCCAGGGCTGCCAGGAGTCCCTGGCAGTCAGTGTCCTGCTGGCCAGCACTGTCTGTGGCCTCTCCGTGCCCCGAGATGTGGCTCTGTAGGGTGCGGAGCAGTGTGGGGAGGTAGGGCTGCTGGTGGGTGCGGATGAAGGCCACCGTGCGGCTGGCACTTGAGGCGAAGGCCTGCAGGTAGTGGGCCACACCCTCGCCCACCGGATCCCCAGACAGGACGAGGGCCAGGGCGCGGGTCAGCTGCAGCTCCAGGGCCTGCTGTGAGTGGGTGTCCAGCAGGGCATCGCAGCGCTGCACCACCTCCCTGTGTTGCCCACGGGCCAGCAGGCTGGCCAGTGAGTACAGGACGGCGGCTGGGTGGTCTGGGCAGAGGGCCCCCAGGAAGGCAGAGGCCAGGGCTCCTGTCAGTGAGACAACCGCCATGCCATCCCAGTGGACAGCCGGGATCTGGCTGTCCCCACCGCACCAGGCCTCCAGGGTGGTCACCACGGGTGCCCCCCGGGCCTCAGCCAGTGCTGCCCGCATGTTCCTGAGGGCTGAGGGGGCATGGCAGCTGAAGGCAGCCAAGTAGAAAGCTGTGGCCACGGGCGGGTCCCCCAGAACCAGGTGCCGGTCCCCTTCCTGGCAGAGGCAGGCTGCGAGCTCCTGGGCGGACATCATGTCTGTGGCACCCGCTGGCCCATGTCCGGTCCTCCCAGGCACCTGGAGGATGGACAGTGGTTAGCGCTCAGCCCCTGGCCCTGTGCCACCAAGCCCACTTGACTGACAAGAGCCAGGGTCAGGATGATCTGTGACCCAGGCACAGGACACCAGGTGCTCCCTCAGCTACCCATCTTCATGAAGGGGTGTCTGCCAGGACCTCCAGACCACATCCCCCACCTTGCTGCCTCCCGCCTCTGCTTCCTCCTGCACAGATGGGACAGGACGCCCCTGGTGGTTTGCTCTAAGACCCTGAGGCCAGAGTCCAGGTTGCACGGGCCATGGGTGGACTGAGGGCTCAGAGACTCCAGCCCGGGAGACCTGAGAAGTGGGGGCCCAGCCAGGGTGAGGGTGCGGCTCTCCCCGCCCTCCCCACAGCATGGGGTTCCCCAGGAGGGCGATGTCCTCAGCTTTCTGGGGCCCCGCCAGGGCCATCTCTGCCCCCGATCACCCTTGGGTATAGGCTAGGCTGGGGTGCTTAGGTCTCGGGGCCCCTGCCTGGCCCTGTGTGGGGCAGGGTGACTCTGGTCAGCACCACTAGGTTCTGTTCTGTGGAGGGGTCCTGGGGACCAGCCCTGATCTCACCCTGACCTGGGGCCAGCTCCTCAGGACCCCTTCCCTGGTCTCAGTGCTCCAGGGCCCTGTGGTGCAGGCCGACTTGCACGCACGTCCCTCTTGCTCGGCTCGCTCACCCTTGCCTGTGGCTTTTGCTGCAGCCGGCTGTGTGCAGGCGGGGAAGGGCCCTGTCCCCAGTCCTTCTCTGCTGGCCAGCTGAGCCGCGCTCCTGCTGATGCCCGGGTGGGCTCTGGGAAGCGGCTTGTGCGCGGCAGATCCTGTTTCCTGGGAGAGTGTCAACACCCTCCCCACTGGGCTGCTCCACAGTGGCCCCTGTGGCCATATCCAGGCATGGCCCCAGCTTACCCCCCACCCCACTGCAGCCGCCGGTGGGGAGGGGGAGGGCCTCCTCCTGAAGGCCTAGGCAGTGCAGGCTTGGACACAGAAGCCCGAGTTTAGGGAACACACGGGTGTGGTGCCTCTGGGTGCCAGGAAAGAGCTGCCAGCTCCAGGGCTGACCCTGCCTGGCTCTGTATTTGTACCCCAGAGCTCACACTTTGCCTTGGCTTCTTTGGGATCTCCTTCACTGTACCCCTCTCTCCCAGGACCCCTCCCCCCCGGTTCTGCGTCTCCCCTGACCTGGTCCTGGGTCCCTGTCCTTGAAGCTGTCCTCTGCCCTGGGCACAAGGTATCCTTGTGGCCACATCACTGACTCCCTTCCCCTCCCTCCCTCCAGCCTAGGGCCTCCTGGGGGGACCCAGACGGGTGGACAGCAGCTGAGGAGGGGGCCATTTTAGGACTCTCTGTCCACCCCTGCAGCAGGAAGGGTGGGGAGCTGGGCACAGGCAGCTGTCTTAGGGGACCTGGAGGGCACTGTCTCATGTCCCTGGAGAGAGAGTCCACACTGGGCAGGACCCTCCCAACCCAAGGAGCTGAGGGGCCCAGGCCCGGCTGGCACCGGCTGTTCTGGGGCTTGGGGAAGGCTGCGAGTGCACTGAGGGGCTGGGTGCACGTCTGGCCTAGGTCTGCCTTGCTGGCCCACAGCGAGGGCCCTGGCCCTGGAGCTGTGGGAGTGGAGGCCTCTCGGGGTCTCGGGTCCAGGGCGGGTGTGGTCTCCCGGTCTGCCCAGCCTCTCCTTAGCTCTCTGACATGCAGAAAGGCTGTGCACAGTGTTTATTAAGAGCCCCGTTCCGGTGCTTTGTTCGATTTCCCTGCTGTCTTTCCTGTTAGGCACACGTGGTGATGGGGCAGGGCTGTGACACGGGGCTTGGAAAGGGCCTAGGGCACAGAAGTGGCACATCTTCATGACACCTGCAACTGCGTGAGTTCTGATCCGTCCCCTGCATCTGTCCGGGTGCAGAGAGCCCGAGGACCCACAGGCCTGACCGGGTGTGCCTGCCACCCACACGGCCGGGTGTGATCACAGCCCCATGCGGGCAGCACCCCTGCAGGTGGCCTGAGGTGCTACCCAGTGCCATTTCCCGGGCAAGTGAGGGGCGAGGCTGTGGTCTTCGGTGTCAGGATGAAGGCCAGCTGTGGCTCACAGATTCTCATCACTTTGGATTTGCACCACTCGTGACCGAGATTCGCAAAACCACACCAGGGCTGGGCGGCACAGGGAGCCCACAGCTCACCCAGAGCCTTAAGGGGAAAAGATTTTATCTCTGCTGCCCTGAACACTCTGCTGCGTTAGAACCAGGGACATCTGAGTGGGAATTGGCCACTGACGTCACCACAGACCCTGAGACGACAGTGGGGACCCTTGTCCCTGATGACTGCTGAAGCCCCACGAGGTCACCTGAGGGGCCCAGGCCCTGAGCCCGCCCTTGCCCTGAGAGCTGTGCCGAGCCAGACAGCGAGCGTGAGGAGTGGGGACCAGAGCTGCGGAGGAAGGACAGGGCTGAGGGCCCAGGGCCACCTCATCCTCTTGGGTGCTGCGCAGGCAGGCAGGGGGCCCAGTGGTCACCGCCCAGCACAAGGCTCTCTGGGCACCTGGCTGAGCATGGGGTGACATTCCCCAGGACCTTTCCACCCTCCCTGGCCCTCAGTGCCCTTGGGGACAGGCGGGTTAGGCAAGGCTGGGCACACACGATCCAGGGAGGGGGATCAGGGACCAACAGGCTTACCCCGCCCTCGGCTCCACACCAGGACGCTCAGGCCAGCCCCAGAACCGGGCCCAGTGGGTGGGAAATGGTTCTCAGTGACCAGCAGCTTGGGAACAGTCCCTCCCTACCAGGTGGGTCCCCTCTCCATAGCCAGGTCACCCCTACTGACCCAGAGGGGGCTGGCAGGTCCTCTCCACCCCCAGCCCAGGCTCCCCAAGCCATGTGAAACCAGCCCTGAGCTGCCATCAGTGGCATGTGGTCTCCACATAGCCCTCTGGCCACCTGGGCCCCCCGGCCCTTACTGTAGACCCTGACCTGGGAGGGTGGACTCGATACATCTACTCTAGGCTAACCCAGTTAGACAGGGATGGTCCAGGCTGTGACCGCACCCAAGGCCTCATGACGCCACCGGGGCCCCTCAGGTGCTCCCCACCCTGCCCATGGGAGCCAGAGTCCCACCCGTGCCTGCTAGGAGCCCCACCGTGCCAAGCCCAGGTGCCTGTTGGGCCTTGGTCTCCCCAACCCCAGCTCAAGATCCCCCCACCCCCGTGGTCCTGCACACCCAGCCCTGGCACCCCCGGAGCCAGAGATTTACCTGGGCCGTGTTTTGGGACCTGGGAAGATCCAGGCCCTGGCCTGGCTGTCACCAGGTGAAATTTCAGCTTCTGTGCAGCCGGTGGGCAGGAATTCTGGAGATAAAGGAGTGCTGTGCTCTGGGCTGATGCCCGGGCTCTGGACGCCTCCTTCTTCAGCCCGTGGGGGCTCGGCTTCCTGCAGCATCCCGGTGCCCCTCCTGTCCCCGGGGCTCTTGTGGCACCCCTGATCAATAATGCAGCAGGAGAAGCCGCCCTGGCCTGGCTTGGCGTTCACCACCTGCCGCCACCCTTTGCTTCAGTCTCAGGCTGGGCGTGGTTTGGGAGCCCCCCTGCTGCGGGGCTGATGGAGGGGTGCAGGTGCTGTGAGGAGGACGTGGTATCCATGTCCTGGCACTGGCCGAGGTGGGGGCCCATCTGCTCAACGGGCACGGGTTCTGGGGCTGAGGCTGTGGATCAAGATTGTTGGGCCTCAGGCGATGGGCCAGAGTGAGAGGGGCACAGCTGCGCTCATACCCACCCTGGCCCACAGCTCATGCGTGCCTCCATCGCCCTCTGCCCACCTGCACAGAGGCCCCCACTACTATGCACGCAGCCTGCCCAGCTCCTGCCTGCGGATCTGCCCATCCGTTCCCCATATCACATCACTAAGCCCATGCCCACTGGCCCTGGGTAGTGACTGACCTCCCCTGTTCTCCCACAAACCAGTTCTTGCCTCAGGGCCTTTGCACAGCCACTTCTCTCTCCCCAGAAGTCTCCCTGCTTCCTCCTCACTTCCCTGAAGTCTGGGTTCAGTCTCCCTCATTACTCAGACTGTGGCTGCCTTGCCTGTCTGCGGGACGCTCCTGTCCTCCGTCCCCTGCTTCTTCAACATGACTCTCTTGGGGACATTAGCCCAGGAGGGTGGGGCAGGCTGCCACCATCCAGTAGGTGCCTGGCAGGTAGCAGATGAAGAAGGAGGGAAATCGGGACCGAACAGGGGCGCCAAGATCTCTGTGTTACTTTGTGGGGACCCCCTGGGTCCCTGAGGTCAGCAGACCCCCGACTCCGTACCCTAAACAGACCCTGCCTGCTGTTGCCTGGCGCGGTGGATCCAGCAATGGCGCCTTAAACGGGAGAGCTTCGGGGAGTCCACTCTCCCGGCCACCCGAGTTTCTCCTTTGCCTTCTCTTCCCCTCCGAAAGTTCGTGCCAACCATGGGGCACAGGGAGAGATGGATGGTGCTGCGCCAGAAGCCAGCCCCACGGTTTGTGTACACAGCCTGTGTCGCTTTGAACTAACGGGGTTTATCAGCCAGGCAGCCGGGAATCATTAATCATACAGAAAAATAACACGGCAAAATGACTTTTCAAAATACCGTCGGTGTAATTATCATCTCGCCCGTTACACTAAATGCCGCCATTTGTATCCTTGCTACTTCAGTATGCAAACAGTAATTAACGTGGTAATGAACCAGGGCCCCAGAGCCTCCCCTCCCCGAGCTGATTTGCATGTTAATTATCATTAGCGACCAGGGAAACAAGTTATAAACAGCCTAATTAGCAGCCAGATCATTTTTACAAGAAATGGTGTGCACTTTGACATGGGGGCGAGCAGGAGATTAATGAAGTCAAGCAGGGGCCCCTCTGCCCAGTGGGCAGGGGCGGGGTGTCCACGATGCGTGGCCGGCGGTCAGGGTGACACTGTGGGCAGGGTGGAGGGGCTGCAGGCCGGTCGGGCCCAGGCCGCCAGTGGAGGAAGCCGAAGTGGCCTTTGCTTGGATGGCTCAGCTCCATGCGGCTTTGTGGTCAGGGTCGGGGTGGACGGGAAGCCCAGAGGTTGCAGAGGGCGGGGCTGGCAGCTCCCTGGGTTCTGGTGGGGAGGGCCGGGTGCCGGACCTCAGTGGGGCTCCTCTGGGACCTGGCTCGGTGGGATTGTTGCTGCACGGCGTGAGGCAGTCGGTGCCAGGCCCCTGGACCAGCGGAAGCCGATTCCACGTCTCCCTGAGCTGGTTTGAGGACCAGTCCTACTCTCCCGGGGCTCCCGGGCCAAGCAGGGCCGTGCTCCTCGCCTGAGGCCACGTGTGCTGGGAGCCTGCGCTGGGCATGGAGCACGGGCACCCTCCCCCGGCTGCAGCCCCGAGGCGGACGTTGAGCCCTGGGCTGTGGACAGTACCGGGCTCTCTGCTGTCGTTGGATGCCCAGGTGGCTCCTGCCCCAGGGTCTCTTGTCCCTGCTGTCCCCACAGGGGTGCTGTGAGCTGTGTCCTCTGCTAGGCACCTCCTCTTCAGAGCCAGCCCAGCTGCCCCAGCCCCAGCCCACCCATCCTCAGCCCCCAACCTGCCTCTGCCCTCTGTTCTGTCTCCCTGGACAGGGTGTTCTCTGTTGTCCCCCCCGCCCAGCTGCTGCACAGCCGGGAGGACTGAGTGGTGCCGGAGCCTGAGTGTCTCTCACCTGGGCTGGGGTGGCCCGGACTCTAGGGAAGGGGTCATGTCGTTCATACTTTGTGCTGAATCCGCTCTGTGGAAAGTTTGCATGCTGCTATGAGCACATTCAGCCATGGCCAGCACGAGAGCAGTGACCAGTGTGCCCTCGCCTGCACCCCAGGCCCAGGAGGCTTGGCGGGAGGCCTGGCTGTGTCAGAGACAGCGTGTGTCCCTTGCGGGCCTGGACCTCAGGGCCTCAGCTGACCGGGGCGGCACCTCCTGCCTCTGCCTCCACCGCTGCCTCTGGCTGTGGCTTTGCTCCTTCGAGGGGCTCGCCCACCACCCACAGGGACGCCATGGCCACGCTTTGGGAGTTGGCTGTGGGTGACCACCCATCCTTTTCTGTGAACGTAAAAAGGCCCTGAGCCATGGATCAGGTCCACGGGGTGACCCTCCTTCTGTCCACACCCTGCCCCTCTGTCCCCTCTGTCCTGCGTGCAGCCGCAGGTGCCCCCCTCCCCGTCTGTGCTCTGGCCTTGCTGGCGCACAGCTGGTGGACACTGGGGAGGTGACGCTCAGCTCTGGCGGGGACAGTTGTGAGGGGCAAGAGGGTCACCTCTGTCTCCAGCCAGCAGTGGGAGCTGCGAGGACACACAGCTTCGGGGTGGGGCTGTCTCAGGGGTACAGGGGTCCGTGCGGAGCTGCTGCGTGGACCCTGCTAGAAACCAGGTGGGGACATAGCAGTGGTGGAGCCATCAGGTCCCCTCAGAGCCAGAGTCCCACAGTTGAGGGCAGGAGATGGGAAGTGGGGCAGGACCCGGGGTGCTTGGGACGCTTGGCCCTGGGTGCCCCACATTTCCAGCGGAGGAGGGCGCCTGGGGAATCAGGCAGAAACCTCCGCTGACTGGGTACGTGGCCCTGTTCTTGGGCTCTCTCTCGGGTTCATAAGCAGGGTTGGCTCATCCTGGTTGGTGGGACCTTGCGGCCAGGTTCTGCGGGAACCTGGGGCCCCACAGGTTCTGCAGCCCCCCGGTCTGGATCACACTGCAGTGGGGTTGCTGGCGTTGTGCTCCTGCGGCTCGGGACACTTGGTCCCGGTGCTGGTTCTGAACGTCCCTTGGAGTAAGGGCATGGGGACGTGAGATTCTACGACAGAGGCCCAGGGCCCCTAGGTGGCCCTGCACGGTACAGGGCGGAGGCAGAGGCTCTGGATAGCGAGCCCGGGCTGCTCGGGAGGGGCGGTGCAGGTGTGGTTGGGTGACGGTGGGGGTGGGGCTCCGCTTTAAGGTCCCGGGGACTGCAGGCGCTGCCATCCAGGAGCTGCCAGCAGAGGGCGCTGCACCAAATCTGCGCTCCTCTGTTTCCAGGCATCCTTGGCAGGAACCAGTCTCTCTACTCCCCGGGGGACCAGAGGCGGGGCGCTGTGACTTCCAGAGCAGGAGCAGGACTGAGGGTGGGCACCCACACAGGTCAGGGAGAACGTAAAACCAGGATGGGGGGGCACCGCAGCCACCTGCCTCACATCTTGGGGACCTGCAACCCTGGCCTGGGCAGCGACATGGGGGGCACAGAGCTGCCGCCCAGGATGGTCACAGAACAGGCTGCCGTGGGGCTCTTGCCCCTCTGCCTCGGATCCTGGGGCTACCTGCAGGCGAGCCCGACACTGGATCTGGGCTCCCCAAATCTACATGAGCAGGATCTCCAGGCAGCCGTGCTGGAGGACAAGGACCGCACAGCGAGGGCTTGAGGAGTGACACTAACTTCCTGGCCTGCGCCACAGGCTGTCCCTCAGCCTCGCCAGCTGCCCCGGTCCCCAGAGCTCCCCGAGCCTGCACCCCACCCAGGCACCCTCAGGACCTCAGCCTGCCACTGCTCTCCTGTCCCATCATGCGTCTGTGTCTTTGTCTGGCTACCTGCACCTCCGGTGGTCCTCTGTAGGCCTGGGGTCTGAGCGGTCAGTGGGCAGCAAATGCTCCCTGATGTGCCCTTTCCACTGCAGGTGCCCCCAGCTGAGCGTCCGCGCTGGTGTGAGTGCCATCTTTCCGGCGTGTGTCCCGCTAGGCTGGGTTTCCCAAGCGCAGTCAGCGGCCAGGGACGATGGTACTGGACACGGCCTGCGGCATGAGCTCACAGGGGCCCCTCTGCCTGCGACCCTGAGCTGAGGGGAGACCTGTGGGCCCATCCTGCCCAGGGCTGCCCAGCGCAGTTTGCTCTGCCCCCTCACCTCGCCGTCTCTGCTGATCCCGGCCAGTGGCCTTCTGGTCAGTACTGTTCACTAGGTCAGCTTTCCCATTGCTGAGACCAAGGGCTGGCTCGACAGCCACACTGACGGGAGCCGGGTTAACGTGGCTCATGGGCTTGGTGTTCAGTTCATGGTCACCAGCTCCAGAGCAGAAGCAGCACGGCAGAAGAGTGTGGGGGAGCAAGACGCTTAAATCATGGTGGGCAGGAAGCAGAGCGGGGGCAGCACCAGAGAGGAAGGGGAGCCCCACCCCAGGTACCCCAGGAGTGTTCTTTCAATCGAGTGACGCCTTGCCCCAACCGCCACTGACTGATCACCGCCCTCAGCTCAGGTCTGGGCGGAGCTGGGTTCTCCTCCAGCTCCCGTCTCTGGGCAGGCTTGGCTCGGTCGGTTATGCCCCCCCACCGCTGGCTGAGGGCTCGGCCTGCCCCACCGTGCCCTGGGCTCAGGCTGGAGCTCCGCTGAGGATCCCTTGGCCACAGCGGGCACAGCTGTGTTTTCCTGCACAGCCCGAGCTCCTGGGCTCCCTGCCCTCTCGTGCCAGCCTGGAGCCTCGAGCCCCACTGCAGGGCCTGAGGCAAATAAAGCCCATGCTCAGCCTGGGGCTGTTCAGAACTGCCTGCCTGCCACAAAGGCTCTGTCCCCCGTCCCCCCTTCATTCACTTTACCACTCATTTGGCCGCTTTGTAAGCCAGGTGCCAACCCTGCCCCCACCCGCACCGCAGTGCCCACTTCTGACAGTGGCCCACTCTTCTGTCTTGGTCAGTTTTGCTGGGTAACAAAGGGGCCCTGCTTGCTCCTAGGAGTTTATTCCTGGGTTTGTCACATGCAGGCTGCTGCTTGCTCACAAGGGAGTCGGGGACAGGAGTGAGGAGTCGCCCCCCACCTGCAGACAGAGCACTGACTCTGGCAGGCGCGAGATGACGGCCAGGCCCCAAGTCAGTGGGTGGGAAAGTTGTGCCCCGAGGGATGCTGGGAGGGTGGCAGGGAGGCGTCCTGGAGAGCTGATCAGATTGACTGGAGTTGCATGAAAGCTGCTGTCATGTGATGTGCTTGCTGCGGGACTTGTCAGAGCCTTTAACAGAATAACATGTCGTCTCGTTCCTGAGCATGACCCAAGGACATGGCCTCTCCAAATGCGTCACCCAGGGCTGGAGATCTCACTGCTGGCCGCAGAGCCTGGGCAGACGCCATGTTCAGGAAGCAAGTGACTCCTGGAGGGGACTTCCTGGTGTCACAGGTGGAAGCTGAACATTCCAGACCTTCGTGTGAAGCCCAGGGAGAAGGCAGGGCCCAGCCAAAGCCACTCTGTTACTGGGGCTGCGGTCCTGCCCTATGGGCACCAAGGAGGACAACAAAGTGGGCAGGAGCTGGGGGAGAGGCCAAGCAGCCTGGGAAGCCACAGTAGGATTTGAGGGTAAGCAGGACCCCTGGGCAAGGGGTGCTCCTGTTTCCATGTGTCTGGAGAAGCATGGGGACCAGATGTGGCAGTGCACACCTGCAGTCCCAGCACTCTTGGAGGCTGAGGCAGGAGGATCACCCACCCTGTGCAACTTAGCAACTTAGAGAGATCTGTCTCAAAAGTAAAAATAAAAGGTGCCGGGGATGTAGCTCAGTGCAAAGGCCCTGGGTTCAGCCTGCAGCAGCACAAGGGGGGTGGGGAGAGAGAGAGAGAGAGAGAGAGAGAGAGAGAGAGAGAGGGAGAACAAGACCCATTGGGGGACAGACAAGCCCAGACCTCAGAGGCTCCAGCCCCTATCTACCCTGGGGCACAGCTGGGAGCTGCAGACACTGGGCTGTGCTGGGCCCTCTGTGCTGGACTCAGATCGATTAGATGCCAGAAATGAGTCTGTCCATCCCACCAGGATGAAACCCCCCAGGCTCAGAGCGCCACTGAACCCAAACCCTGGGGGTGGCCAGGAAGGTGGGGGCTCTATAGTTACAGATAGCTTGGCCATGCAGACCCAACCCCCCAAACACTGTATCCCTGGGGGGTGACTGTCCCCGGACTGGCACAAGGACAGCAGAGCCCCTGCTCGCACTCTGGGGCTGTGCTCAGACAGAATCTCTGTGTTCGGAAGCCTAAGGGCTCGAGATATTTAAGGGAAGTTGGCTGTCAGAATGTCCAGCGGGGTGGCCGTGTGACTCCAGACTTAAAACCAGCCCGAACCTCACTTTGGGGAAGTCCTGGGCCACAGCTGGACATCCTCCTGCGTGGCAGCCTATGATGCTGCCCGCCACTGTCTCGGGAACTCGGGGGCCAGGCCGTGCAAGCGCCTGGCGGCTCCGTGTGGTCTGTGTTTATCGGTGTGCCGAGCACTGGGCTGTTTGCGCTGACGTTGTGATGTAAGTCACGATGCGGAGTTTGATCACCTGAAAGTCAGAGGCTCTGGCCAGGTGGCAGTGGCTCCTCCGGGCGCCTGGGCCTCAGCGGCATGGTGTTGTGAGACCCAGGAGTCGAGGGCAGGAGTGTCCGAAACAGGGGCCCCTTGCCTGGGCCGAGCCTGCTTCCCAAGTCTGCTGCTTGGCAGAAGCCCCCACCATGTAGCTCGCTCCTGCCTGCCTGCCTGGTGTCTCCTGAGGCCCCAGGGACAAGGCCCACTCTGTCCCCAAGGTCTCAGCTTGTCTCTGGCCTTGGCCATTGGGAGCCCACAGCACTGACATGGGCTCCAGGTGCCACAGACTTGAGCTCTCGCGCTGCCACGCCTGCCCAGGGGGCTGGGGGCGCTGACTTTGGCCCTGATACTGTGGGAGTTGGTGGAGCCCTCACATCTGACCCTGCGGGGACCTCTAGGCTCTTGGCTACTCCTTGACAAAGCCCTGAGCTTTCTCAAAGCACCAGAAATGAACAGCTGTGACAAGTATACACGTGTGTGCACATGCGTGTGCATCTCTGCGTGTGCATGCACATGTGTGCCCATGAGCAGTGTGCAGGTGCGTGAGTGCACACTGGTGTCCACACTTTGTGTATGTGCATACTGGTCCTCAGCATGTGCAAATACCTGTGTACCTGCAGGCCCGGGTGCGTGTGTGCCTGTGTGTGTACATGTGTGTGCATGTTGTCTTTGCCAGCACGGGCCTCATGGAGGCATGGTGCCCGGTGCTAGGCTCTTTTTATTCAAGGGTCCCTGGATGGAAACGTGTCCCACCCCCAGGAGCCTGGATCTGTCCCACCCCTTTGATCTGGGCCGCAGCTTGTTTGAGATACCAAGTCCCAGCGCCTGTGTAGGGACTCCACTGGCAGCTGGGCTCTGCTCCCCCACGACCCCCCAGCCCGAATGGCCATTCTGGAACTCCACACTGGAGTTCCAGCGACTCTGGAGATATCTTGTGAGCCCTGGGTAGACACAGCCCTTCTGTCCTCTGCTGGCCTTCCTGTCCCAGGCTCCCAGAGAGGGAGGTGGGGTTCCCCCTTCCAGGCAGCCTGGGCTCCTTCGTGGTCTTGCTCCCAGGCGCCAGCAGAGGGCGGCCGAGTTCCACGCCTGCTCCCACCTGGCAGTGTCTCCTGAGCCAGGCTTTGCATGGGTGGCTGTGGCACTGGTTAGGGTCTGGAGCCTGGGAGCCGGTCCCCACGGGTCCCCCATGGCCACCACGCACTCCCCGGGGGACCCTGGGGTGGGACAGAGGGCATAGGAAGGCACTGCGGCTTGGGGGAGTTGGCAGTCAGGGCTCAGCAGCTGGCCACATGAGACCTGGGGTGACGAGGGAGTGGACTGTGGCCCCTGGAATGGATTTCCACTGTCTTGTGGTAGCGTGACGGTCCCTGCCCGTGGGGCGAGTGTTGGGGATGTGGCTGGACAGGCTGGACAGGCTGCTGGGGACCCAGAGCAACAGAGGTGGCAGTCAGGTGGCCAGGGCTCTTGGTTCCTTGCAAGGACGAAGACAATGTAGGAGGGAGGGTCGGGCCCTCCACCCCCACGGCAGGCGGAGGCTGAGATGAGGTGTCCTCCAGGGTGGTCACAGTCACCCCGACATCTGCGGAGCTGGCGGTGGAGCTGGACGTGGGAACGGCACTTGGTAGAGCAGTCCAGGCCGGGGAAACAACAGAGCCGTCACGTGTCAGGTGTGACGCTGGGCCTTGAGCTGACCAGTAAGGGAGGGAAAGCGGAGCGCCCTCCGGGGAGGATCTGCACGGTGCCCGGAGCAAGCGTGGGACCCGGCTCCCCTGGGTCTCGGCTCCGGGCTCACTGGACTCGCACTCTCCGCCCTCGGGCACCTCAGGGGTCACTGACCCCAGCCCCCACCACAGGGCTGTCATGGTATTGTCACCTTATCGTCATGGTCCCCTCTGAGGCTGGCTCCGGGCTGGGTGGTTGCCTTCCTTGCATTTCTGGGATTTGTCTTTCTGTCCACAGGACATATCCCAGCGCAGGGGAGCAGATGCACTGGGGACACCCTAAACTCAGCTGTGGCTGGGGTGCCCCGGGCTCACACCTTGCATGCCGGTGAGTGTGAACAGAGACCGCCTGGCTGCACTGTGGCCCGGGGCACCCCGAAGCAGAGGAGGGGCAAGAGGGAGCCCAGGGCGGGGGCGTGGTCCCCGGGCCCTGGAGAGGCACACGGACTTGCCCTTTGGAGGGGGCGAGGGGTTCCCTGGTGTGGGGCACACAGGCTTTGGGGGGAGCACAGGCCTCTGGCCGCCTCTTCTTCTATGGCAGCGGGTTAGGCTTAGGGTCCTGCCCTGGGGAGGGGCTGTCCTGACTTAGGGTGCCCGTGCGTCCCTTGCTTGGCTCGATCTAGTGCCTCGCTTGGGAGCTTGGGCTGGGGATCAGGGTTTCAGACCAGGGCTGGACTCACAGAGCTCGGTCTCTGGGGTCTTAGCCTTGGCCTTCAGCTGAGGGGCAGCAAGGGCACTTGATGGAAACCCAGGGGGCAACTGCAGTGAGGAGGGAGGCGGAAGCGGAAGTCCGCACTCCGGGGCCTGCATCCCTGGCAGGGGTCCCACCCTGGACACCTCTTGCTGTCCCCAGGCTTGGGTGATGCGGGGGTTTCCAACTTGTTCATGTGGTGACAAAGCGCCCCAGCCTGGTGGTGGCAGCGGCCCAAGATGGGGGTCGTGGAGGGGGCTCCCCCAGATGGCACCTTCTTCCGGTGTCCTCTGTGGCCGACCCTCTGTGCGTGACTGTGTCCTGCTTCCTATGATACAGACCAGGGTCCACTCGATGACCTCTTTGAAGGCCCTCTCTGAGTGCAGTGATGTGCCAGCGTGCAGGGCAGCGACTATAATGTGTACATTTGGGGGTGTCACAGTTCAGTACCAGGCCTTCCACAGGGCTCCCAGGCTGGTGGCCACGGAGGCATCTTCCCAGGTGGGAGGTGGCAATGTCCTGCATTCCCAGACCTGCAGGCCACTGCTCAGGGCTCTGCTCCAGGTGCTGAGTAGCTCAGGTTCCGGCTGGACACTCTGACGCCCCCTTTCTCTGCACGTCCTTGCCCAGGTGGGGTGCGCCCTGGCCTGTGATAGATGACAGTGACCAGGTGGCCGGTGTGGGTTCCACAGGGCCGAGTCTGGAAGGCAAAGGTCCGGGTGGCTGAGTCCCATGGCAGCTTGGGGGCTGGGCACCCCACCATGGGACCTCAAGGACGAGGCCTGGTGGCCAAGGTCACTCCAGGCCCCCTATTCAGGAGCAGCTGGACACAGTCTGGACTTCTCTCCCTCTCACTGGACACCAGCACGGCTTCTCTCTGGCCTGCAGTTTAGACCACGCCCTACGGGTCTCCACATTTTCAAGACCAAGTTCTTCTGATCTGATTTGTCAGGGTTGCGGATCGGAAGAACTTGGCCTTGACAACCCCAGAGGAGCCTGCCCCACTGGGGTTCTGGCTGTGGCCTTGGGGACAGCTGTCTTGCATTTGCTTGGGGACAGCCAGGTCCTGTGCTCATGGCCCACCCTCATGGAGCAGTGCATGGACCAGGATTGAGGTGGGACCTGAAGCCCAGACTCCCAACTACGGGGTCCACACAGGGCGCTGCTGGACCCTCGGGAGGCTGAGGCGGGAGGGAGGGCGAGGGAGTCTCCGTCCCTGCTGCCCGTGCAGGGCTGGCTGGGGTTGAGACTGTGGGTGGGGTGGAGCTCCCCAAGTGAGTTAGGTGATTGCTCAGCAGAGGGCCGCGTCTGGGGCGCTGTGGGGCTGTCTCTGTCCCTGGCCTGGGTGTCCCTAGAGAGCGCGTGCTGTCTCCTGCCCCACACGCAGTGGCCACTGTGTGCACGCTGGCACCGGCTCGAGCCCAGGGTGCTGCCCAGACTGCTGGCCCCGAGTCTGGAGTGGCTGGGGTCTCAGGGTCCAGGCCCGGGCTCCACGCAGGCCTGGGTGCTGGTCGGTGCCTCAGGGCTCCTGCTTGCTGAGCTGGCTTCCCAGGAAGGTGACTCTCACCAGGCTGAGCTGGGTGGTGGGGAAGCGGCCTCTGTGGATGGCCCTCCTCTGACGGGGACGCTGGGGGAGTGAGGGGCTCGGGGCCACACTTCACCCCTCAGCAGCCGGACGGAAGTCGCGCAGTAGCAGGCAGAGGCTGGGTGCTGGTGAAAGGCGGACCTGGGCTCAATGACAGTCATTAGGGTGACATGTTGGTGATGCACTTGTACTTCGGGGGATTGCGCGGGTCTGAGCTGAACATAAGGGGGTACCTCGTTCCCCAGCAGTTCCGTGGGCAGGACTCCCGTGGCTCGTCAGGGGACCGTGTGACGAACGCACATGTGGAATGTGCTCCAGCAGGGCAGCAGACAGTGGAGGCCACCACGGGGGGGGGTCCTTGAGGTCACTCCTGAGGTCATCAGACCTGACCCAGGCTCCCAGGGCCCATTGTCCACAGAGCCGGCCGTGTCTCTCCAGTACGTCCATGCCACTGCTTGGACCCTGCTGGAGGCCGGGGTCCCTGGCAACCGGATAAGGCCCCCGGGTGGGGTCCCGTCCTGGGTGTGGGGGTGACCACCGTCACGGGGCCTCTGTTTAACGGGCAGCAGGTGTGGCTCGCGGCCCTGGTTCCGGCGCGTTACGCATGAGCCCCGGGTCTGATGTTCCGTGGCAACGGAAGAATCCGGCCCCGCTCCGCCCTGCCATAGGGCCTGGCGCTGGTGGGGAGGCACTTGGCTTGGAGTTTCCCGACATGGCCAGGGAGGCGCGGGTGCCCACGGTGGGGTGTGATCCAAGTTTGGGTGGAAATCAGGGGTAAGAACAAGCGTGGGGATTGAGAGATGCCGGGTGGAGAGGCCATTAACTACCAGGTAACAGATTTGATTAATTTTGTGCCTGGAGGTTTTTCAGTTCCTTTTTTTTTCTTTTCCCAAAGAATCAGAGAAAACAAAATATTTTTCTAATTAAATAAATCTACAGTGCACGCTAATGGAGCCCGTCTGTGGGCTTGTGACAGGGCAGGGAGAGATGTGGAATAATGATTTTATTTTTTCATTAAATAGAATTATAGGCAGTTACTCAAAGCAATGCTGAGCCTAATTGAAAGAAACCCATTTCTCCTTAATTTACTTTCACGCTTTTGGATGATAAAAGAGTGTGTTCATTGGAAAATTAAATAAAAAACACAACACAAGGAAAGGACTTGTTTGGGTGGATTATGCCACCCTTTAAGCCTAAAGTCACGGTCCCCAGGCTCAGGTGAGCAAGGGGTGACTTGGGACCATCGGGCTCCCTGGGCTGTGTCTGCTTCCGGGGACCTGACCGGCACAGGGGCATCTGTCCTTGCTCCCTGGAGCCGGGGTTCCCCCCAGAAGGCTTCCAACGAGGGGATCCTGGAGAAGTTGGCCCCCACAAGCACGTGGAGTCTGTGCCCAGGGGCTGGTTGTGTTCCAAGCCCCGTGATACCCCCAGGTCCGCCGTCATCTCTGGCCAGGTCCTGTGGGCACTCGTCCATTTAGTGTCCCTCCCGGAGGCTGAGGCTCCACCTCTTCCAGGAAGCCCTCTGGCACGGCCCCTCTCTTTGTCAATCCATGTGTCCAGCTTGTGCTCAGCATGGTGCCCGGTTCTGGGTGTCCTGGACACGGGGCTGGTCACTTGTGGTCTTTACCTCTCCTGCTTCCGGAAAGCTGGGCTGAGGAAGTGGCCATGAAGACGGTAGCTGACCCTGAGGCAGTCCATGGGGATTCCACCCACGAGGATGCCCTGTCCAGCTCCCGGGTGCCCAGGGCAGAACGAGGCTGAAACTTCATTTTATTCCTCTGAATTAAGCTTGAATCTTCACTTCCGGCCAGGAGCCACTGTATTTCCTGGTGTGATGCCACAGCCCCTCGGTGACTCCTGGGTGAGCAGCGTGGCTTGGGTGGCTGCCACATGGGTGGGGACAGTGGTGTATCTATTCATCCACTGTGCTGAGGATGGGACCTGGACACTGAGGGCTGGACAAGCACTGCAGGAGCCGGCCCTCCAGTCCTTTTGGTGTTATCTTTTATATTGAGACAGGTTCTTGCTAAATTGCCCTGATCGACCTTGAATTTCGCCCCGGCTGCTGGCCCCTGCCAGGATCTGCCTTGCTGTCCATTGCAGGTGTGTGGTGCTCGGCCAGGAGGGTCTTCCCGATCCCTTATCGTGAGGCCTGGCACCCAGCATGCAGGGGTCACACCAGCCCCTGGCCTGTGTTCCTCAGGCGTTTCCCATCTTGAGCCCCTGGCAGGGCCACCTGGGCCTGGGGCATCCCTGGGACCTGCGCTGTGGACTCCTGGCCCTCCAACAGCCTGGCCTCAGGAGGGAGGGGTCTCCACTTGTCCCTGCCGTGTAGCCCAGGAGCCCCCTCTGAGCATGGTCCCCACCCACTCACCAGGGGATGCTTTGGGGGAGGGTCTCTTTCCACTCCCAGCGCCAGGGAGGCAGAGGCAGGGCCTTGTTCTCCCAGGTCTCCTGGGTGGGGTCCCCTTGCCCAGCTGCCTTGAGCGCCACCTTCTCCTGGTCCTGTTGCTGAGGGGCTCTACCCTGCAGGGAGGGCTGTTTGTGGCCACTCGTGGGCATTGGTTAACCTTGTGGCGCTCCCAGGAGGCAGTCGTGCGTGTGAAATCTGTGCCCCCGCTTCCTCTCCGGGAACCTGAGGCCCCGTGGCCCCTCGTCCTGCACGCTGGCCCGGCCCTCAGCAGAGGCTGGACTCAGCCTCCTCCATTCCCCGCCAACCCAAAGCCTGGCTGTGGATGGGGTGGGGGTGTGGGGGTGTGGGAGGGTTCATGCTGCACCTGCTCATCGGCAGCGAGCTGGGAAAGGGGCGCTCGGGGCGCGTTGGCTGTCAGCCCACAGCCACTTCCTGTCCCCTTCTACGGCCTGTCTGGGTTTCCTCCCGCCCTCCAGTGTGGATTAAGAAGTGGGCCTGCTTCTAGGTAGCCGGGTGGCTGCCCTGCCCTTGTCCCAGGGATCAAGGCCCTTATCAGGAGGCTGCAGCTGGGGGAGCTGGTCCCCACCTCTTCCCCTGAGGAGGACGCCGCCCAGGCCAGACACGGAGATGCAGACCCAGGACTGAGAGCAAGCCAGGTTCTTCCCAGGCTTCTGGGGCAGGCATGACAAGGACACAGCCCTCCCTGACTTCCGGACCGACAGGCAGGGGTGCCCAGGGACCTGGTCGGATCAACAGCCTTCTTCATTACCAACAGCGCCCTGAACCTCACAAACGCACTCTGGAAGCCTTGTGCAGAGGAAGCTGGGGGACCAGAAGTAGGGCAGGACTGGCCTTACCAGGTGGAGCTCTGCGGGCTGGGCCAGTAGTTGCAGAGAGGGGTAGCCCGGACCTGGCCGGGGCTGCCCACCCAGCCTCCTGCTTGGGACTCCGGGGAAGGATGTAGAGAGGCAATCACTGGTGCCCTTTTCTTTCTGGAGGCCTGTGTGGGCAGCCCTTGACCACTCTGCTCTGCTGGTTTCCTGGCCCAGGATGGGTGGTGGCTCTGCCCTCCAGCCCCTGGGGAACCCACAGGACCCAGGCCAGTGCTGAGTCAGGAGCCCCTCTGCCTCCTCCTCCCTGGTGGCCCAGGACCCCCAGGGCAGTGAGCCGCGTGGCGTGCCAGGCCAGCTCTGGGGCTCGCCTGGGTGTGATGGATGGGTGACCCTCCTGCCGGCGGTGACAAATGTCCCTGTTGCTCTCAGGCTCTCTTTGGAACCCTCTGATATTCCTTCAAGGCGAAGTGCCATTTCCCCTGTAATCATAGTATTAAACTTTAATATCCGACATTAATAAAACATACCCTCCCTAATGGAGCTGGTCCGGGCGGGTGTGCAGGCCGCAGATGTCCCTCTGCAGTGTCTTCACGGCCTCCCGCCGGGTTGGGGCTGGGCCTGGGCAGGGTGGAGGCTGGAGTTAGCCCGATGGTCACTCCTGGCCCTGTCCCCTTGGCAGTCCCCTTCCTTCGGGGGAGTGTGGGACCCCTGACCACAGCTGGAGGAGAGCAGGGTCCTTGGGACCTGGGGAGCCGTCCACCCACCCCACGTTGAGACGCTTCTCTTTTCTTCTCTTTGTATTGCAGAACTGAGGATTGAACCCGGGGTGCACTGCACTACGTCCCCAACCTGGTTTTTTTTGTTTTTGTTTCGAGACAGGGTCTTCTTAAGTTGCCTGGCCTGGGCTCCAGCTTCCAGTGCTCCTGTCTCAGTCCCCCTGAGTGCGGGGATCACAGGTGTGGGCCACTGTGTTCAATGCTTTTAAGTGGGGACACTGGATGTGGACAGTGACCGTCCAGTGACCAGGTGTCTCTTCACTCTTCACTCCACGGGGCTGCACCTGCCTCTCCCACCGGCCTTTGCCAGGATGGGGGTGAAGTCCTCCCTGGGTGGCTGGTGACCCCCACACTAGTCCCCCCGAGACCCACAGTCTCTGCAGACGCGCACAGCACAGCCATGGTGGGGTGCCGGCTGCCAGGCTCCGGCCTCTTCCCCTGCCGTGTTAGTGACATCTGTGCTCGAGGGGCCTCAGGCTGATGTGGACAAAGCAGGCCAAGGACCTGGGCCCTTCTGCCTGAGCGGAGGAGCCCAGACATGGGCTGTCCCCAGCAAAGCCGTGAGTCCCAAGGCCCAGCAGCCTCAGCGAGGACACGCTTAGTCCTCTGTAGTACTGGGGTTGAGCCCAGGACCCTGCTCGTGCCAGGCAGCGCTGTGTCACCGTCCCAGCTCTCTATGAGACTCAAACTAAGTCGCCCAGGCTGGCCTCTGGGAGAACAAAATTGAGTCAAGCTTAGGCCACCAGGATGGCTGAGGCTCCTTCTGTGTGGTGCCCAGATGTTAGAAGGAGTAAACCTGATCGGCGCAATGGCTCACACTTGTAATCCCCGCTAGCCTGGAGGCTGATGCAGGAGGATTACAGACTTGTTTCTCCTGGATGCAGGCACATTGAGGACACAGTGGGGACCCAAGGAGGGAGGACAAGCCAAGAGCTCCTCACCTGGAAGACTCAGACGTGAGCTGCTCTACTGCAGCCCTTGAGGTACTGCCGTGGGGTGACGCAGCAGGCAGAGCAGCTTCCGGGATGGGGGGCTTTGGTCCTCTCCTGGCCAGGCTGCCCCTCCCTGCCAGGCCACACCGCAGCCGCCTGGCCCCAGCCGCTACCCTGCACCCGGCGGCAGCTGGGAACCACAGCTCCCAGAGCTGCCTCCCTGCTGTGGGACGACCTGGTCCTGTGCCCTGCATCCTGCCAACCTGCCACCTCACCTTGGTTTCTGGAGGACGGTCTGGGGCCGCAGTGGCCCCAGCTGCCTCTGTGCTGCTCTTCAGGCAGTTTGGGATGAAAAAGTGCTGATGCCATTTGGTTGCGGTACATTCACTAATGGGAAATTTAAGATTAATTATGATTTCCACAGAAACCCCATTATGCAAATAATAACCATTTTCTTCAAAGGGCTGCACCAGGGCGGGGAGCCTGCAGGTCCCAGGTCTGTCTGCCACTGCCCCGGGCAGTGCCTGGGATGGAACTTGGTCAAAAACCATCTATGGGGCTCCCAGCGCTTTAGCTCAGGGACCCGGGGGGTAAAACCACAAAGAAAATGCAAAATGCTTTTTGGGTTTAAATGGAAGAATTTTGTTGCTAAAGGATGAGAGGAGATCAAAACCCAGTTTCCAGTGCGCACACACGTGTGCAGCGGTGCTATCGAGGTCTCAGGACCAACTGCAAAGCCGTGGGCCGGAGCTGGCCAGGAGGACCTGGAGGGCCAGGGGCCAGGCCAGGGACACTGGGGAGAAGGGGCAGCCGCCCTCAGCAGGTCCTTCGTGGGCTTAGAGGCCCCTCAGGGACTCCAGCTCCAGCTCTGTTCTGTTGTGTGGAAACACGACAGGGTAGGGGAGAAACCGGCCAGGGGACCCTGACCTGGGACCCACAGGCCCAGCCGGGGTGCGCACCCTAAAGACAGGAGGCACCTGAATGCACCCCTGAGCTCCCGAGGCACGGAGGGCAGGACCTCTGTTGGGGTGCCCAGCCCTGGAACCATCTGGCAAAGCTCTGCGGCTGGCTGCGGGGCGTGCCTTTCCGGAGAGCGCCCCCAGTGGTGGGACGGGCGCGGGACAATGATTCTCTACTGGGGGGGGGGTAGGGGGCAGTGACTTTTTGACCCCAGTTAGGTTGCAAAAATAAACACTGCCACGGCTCCCAGGGTCTGGCTCGGAGGCAGGCTCTATTTAACAGCCTGCGCCCTCTGACACCTGGGGCGAAATGGAGCCATTCATCTCTGTTGGCGACATTTTCAACAGAAGCAGGAAAGCCTTGTCCTGGTCACACCCAGTCCCCCCCCCCCCCCCGGCGGCCACCACCTCCACAGTCAACACTGAGGCTAGTGTTGCCTCTGAACGGGAGGTGGGGACGTGCACCCTCCCGTCTCTGCTTCTCCCACTCTGCGCTGTTCTATGACTCGGATTTGAGCACCCTCCTCGGGGTGCAGGCACTGGGCTGCAGGACCTAGGGGGACCGGCTCTGGCAGTGGTGGCAGCTCGGCTGCCCCGCCCCAAATGCACACACTCACAGCCTCCCAGGCCGGGTGCCCCGAGTCCTCCCCAGGTCAGGCCTTGTCAGGCCGGTGCCCAGGGTGGGACCAGCAGTGCCATCTGCATCCCTTCCTGGAGAGGGACGGGGAGTCCCCATTTATGGGACAGCTCTCCCAATGCCTGTTTGGGTCCGCTATGCACTGTTTGGCTCCCACGTTGCCTTTCTCTTCCCGATTCACAGCAGGTCCACACTTGTTCCAGACGCAGCGGCTTTGCCTAGCACTCGAGGCCCCTCCCACTGTGGGTGGCCTGTTTTCTTTTTTAATGGGGTCACCATCAGGGTTCGTTTTTGCTCACCCAAAGTCGTAGGGATTTCCCCCCACATTGTCTTCCGGGAGTCTCACTGTTTTGCCTTTCATGTTTATGTCCTCGGGACTCATGTTTAGGGTCGCTGGGAGGCAGGGCTCAGGATTTATTGTTTGGCGTGTGCACTGCATGTGTGCATGAGTGTGAGTACAAGTGTGCTGATGTATGCTTGCACACGTGTGCCTGTGTGTGTACAGGTGTGTGCCCCCAGCGCCATCAGCACTGGCACCTGAACCGGATTTCAGACGTGCCCGGCTTGTTTCTGGCGCTGGACCAGGACTCCAGCCTGCAGAAACGAGCTTGACTTCTTGTGCCGCCCTTAAGCTCTGGGCCATGTGGAGTCACTTAATACCCTAACGCCTTATCTGTGGGTCTGGAAGACCCTCTGCATAGAGACCACGCTGTCTGCAAGTAATAAAGTTTTATGTCTTCCTTTCTAATCAGCTGCTTTTCGCTTCCCTTTCTTGCTCGAGCCAGCCGGACTTCCGGACCTCTGGGGTTGCTTAACCGACATGGGGAGCAGCGGCTTTGTCTCATTCCGATTCGGGGGAAACTCTCCTATTCCTGCCGGGCAGAGTCCTCGTGAGGTCCAGGAAGTTCCCTTCTGTCTTTCTCTGACTATCTGTTTTAATTGTGAATTTTCTTTCCTGTGTTCAAGCCCTCTGTTTAATTGATGAATTCTACCTTAACTCTGCTGTCGCCTGACCAGCTCTGCGCCCTGAGTCTGGGGTGAACGTCTCCCTGTATTTGGGGCCTTGGGTGTAACTTGACTCTTCCAAGTCCTGGCCCTGCTTTTGAAGTTGGTTGAACCTTAGAGTACTATGCATTTTGGTTATACCTCCTTACATGCTGGAGAAGAAAGTGTCTTGCTGTTTGGGGGTACAGTGTTGTGCATCTGTGCAAAGGCCAAGTTTTCGTGCCCCCCCAGCATCCATGTCTTAGTTACCGCCCTTGTTGCTGAGACACAAACCCACAACTTAGGGAAGGAGAGGTTTGTTTTGGCTCTCGGTGTGTGCAGGTTTCTGTCCATGGTGGGCTGGCTTCAGGGCAGGACAGCATGGTGCAGGGTCATGGCAGAGGGTGGTGCTCTGGCATGGCCTCAGGAGGTAGAAAGCGAGGGAAGGGAGGAGCCTCGGGCAGATGAACCTTTCAGGCCACGCCCTCAGTGACCTGCCCTTCGGGCCAGACCCCATCCCCCAAGAGCCATGGCTACAAACTCATCCAGAGGAACCCAGGTGTGAGCGTCAAGCCCTGTGATCCAGTCACTCCCCAAAGCCCTCTGCCCCAGGAGCTCACGAGGCTTTGAGGGGGCTCCAACTCCTACGCTGGACTCCCGACCCCACGGTGAGGATGTTAGGAGGTGGGGCCTTGGGAGGTGATCAGGTCACGAGGGTGGAGCCCCTGAGAACAGAGAGCAGTCTGTATAAAAGGGACCCCTGGGAGCTGTGGCTCTTTTCCCACTATGTGGGACCCTTGGTGAGGCCCTCACCCTGCTGTACCCTCATCTCAGACTTAAAGCTGCCCATCTGTCTTGATTACTTTTCTCTCATTGTTGAGACAAAATACTTGATGCCCAAAGTGAAGAAAGGAAAGGTTTATTTCTTACAGTTTTTGGAGGTTTCAGTCCATACTCGGTTGGCTCCAAGGCAGGGTGGTGTGGCTGAAGGCCACTGTTCATGGCGGCTGTGGCAGATACAGAAGGGACAAGAGCAAGGGCAGAAGGGGAGGAGCATGGAGAGGAGACTCTCCCCATCCCTTATAGTGTATGTGGGCCACGCCCACTGAGTGTGTCACTCACACCCAGAATCCCAGCGCTGGACAGTGAGTCATTCACAGACTCTAGAGGCCGCCTCCCTGACTGCATGAGGCTTTGGGGGGATGTGAAGATTCAAACCATAACATTCCACCCCTGCCCCCCCCAAAACTCATGCATATCCTTTATGTAAAATATGTTTAGTCCATTTCCAAAAGTTGCCAAAGTCCTAATAGTTTCAGCATTGCTGAAAGGCCTGAGCCCAAAGTCTCCTCTGAGATTTCAGGCAAACTCTTAGCTGTGAGACCCTCTACAAACGAAAAGAAAATGAAACACTTCAGCATTCAATGGCACAAGATAAAAATTTCCATTCCTAAAGGTACAAACAGGGGGATACAAAGGAATGGGACCAACAGAAGTCCAAAATCCAGCAGGGCAAACATTAAGTCCTCTGGTTCCATGTGGAACATCCAAAGCAATGTGTGGCAAATTGTAAGCTCCAAAAGGCTTGTGTGGACCCACTCTGACGGCACTTCCTGTGGTCGCAGCTCCCACAGCTCCTCTCTTGGCCTACTTTGCTTTCTTCTTGCAGGTTTCCTCAGATGATCCATGTTTCTGACTTCTCCAAAACTTCTGGGTTCTCCGTTGCACTTTTGGCTCACACTCACCACTCCACACCTCAGGGGCACACTGCCTGGGCTCCCAGGCCTTCTGACATCAAGATGGAAGCCTTTCTAACCTCAGAACTCTTGCATTCTGCATGGGCCTAAAACCAGTGCCATGTGGAGCAGTAGCCAGGCTCTCTTCTCTCTTTGATGAAGGGGTTGAGCACTCTGAACCTGGTTGTGAGGAACAAATTCTCTGTGTTGCCACCATTCTGGAGCCTGGCGCTCCACAGCTCTCTCCTCAGAACGGTTTCACTTTGGCAGTTTTGAGGCTGCAAAGGGAGGAGACCCCACCCCCGCTTCCTGTGATGCCCCCAGGCCATCCTTTCTAGTCTCCTGGTCCTTCTCAACAGTCAAGACTTTGTCAGCTCTGTCTTCGCAGTCCAAGGCTTTACTGGAGCTTCCCTTCTAGCTGAATGTTTTAAATCATCTTGTTGGGCTCTTTGCTCTTGATGTTCAACATAGATCTGGCTAAAATCCCCCCCAAATAGCCATGCCACTGCCTCAACATTCGACTGCCTTGAAATTTCTTCTGCCCGATTAATTTGTCCACCGCCCTTAATCTCAGCCTCAGGCAAAATCTTTGGACATGAGCAAAATTCAGAGAAAGTTTCTGCCAAGCCATAAGATAAATCACCTGGAGTCCGGCACCCAACACAGTTCTTTTCAGCAGAAATCTCCGAGCCTGGTCTTTACCAGCAGAATTTCTATCCGCCTTCTGGTCTCCTGAGCTCCAACCAGAATTTCCTGTACAGGACAGCCTAAGGCGTTCCAGCTCTGTGTCTTCAAACCTTTCCAGTGCCTTCCCACAGCCATTCTCCAAGGCTTTGAACCATATAGTCAGGAATAGTTACAGCAATAACCCCACGCCACTGGTACCACATTCTGTCCTGGTTACTTTTCTCTCATTGCTGAGACAAAATACTTGATGCCCAAAATGAAAGAAGGAAAGGTTTATTTAGCTTACAGATTTTGGAGGTTTCAGTCCACACTCAGTTGGCTCCAAGGCAGGGTGGTGTGGCTGAGGGCCACTGTTCATGGCGGCTGTGGCAGATACCAGAAGGGACAAGAGCAAGGGCAGAAGGGGAGGAGCATGGAGAGGAGACTCTCCCCGTCCCTTATAGTGTATGTGGGCCACGCCCACTGAGTGTGTCACTCACACCCAGAATCCCAGCGCTGGACAGTGAGTCATTCACAGACTCTAGAGGCTGCCTCCCTGTCTGCATGAGGCTTCAGATATCCAGGCTCAAGCCACAGCAGCATCTGTGGCATTCTGTTCTCAAGCCCATAAGCTTCTGTCAGTCAGTCAGCCTTTGTGAGCTTTCCCACCTTCATATCCTTCCTGAGCTTTCTGTCTGTTCGTTCTATCACTTACAAGCTGGAGTAGCTGGAACATTTTCCATCATAGTTACATTTGTGTTTATGGCTCTGTTATTGGCCTGTGTGTTTCTAAGTTGTGTTATTAGATGCTCATGAGTTTAGCAATGCTGTGCTCTCCCGCTGGACTCTGACCACTTCATTTCTGCGGAGCTGCATCTCTTCGCCGTGGACGCATCTTTGCCAGGACCCGCCCTGTCTGACCCGAGGGCTCTTCCCCCGTGCAGCTGCAGCTGCTGTTTGGTGCTGACTTAAGAAGCCTAAAATATTTCATCTTTTCCGTTTTGATTTTGCAAGTTCAAGTGATGTAAGTGTCTCAGAAGAAACAGAATTGGCTTTAAATAATGCAGCCCGGCAAGCTTTATCTCTGACATGAGCACGTCTTCCTTCACCTTTACTATGATGCCTGGTACGTCGGGTGTGAATCTACACCTGACCTGTCTGTTTTTCCTCTGGATCCACCTTGCTTGATCCTCTTTCCTCCTGGTTTTCCTTGTTCTAGCCCCTTCCCTCTGTATATTGACTTGTTGGACCCTGTACCTCATTCTTCGTTTAGTTTTCCCCCTAAACTTGTAGAACATGTACACTGCATTGTGCTTTGATTTTGGTGTCTGCTATGCACAGGTGAGTGAGGCCCTGGCGCGTTCTGCTCTGGGCACTGCTGTCCACTGAGGTGTGACTGCTGCTGGGTGTGATCCCCCCATGTGTACTTAAAACTATGCAATGCCACTGTCACTTTCAGTGGGAGTCACTCGCCAGGGACCTTTCTCCTTTCTCTCCTCCACCTGGGATCTTGTTCCTTTTGACTGAGACTTGCTGTTAATATTGGGTGTGTGCGTGTGTGTGTGTGTGTATCTGTGCTGTATTTATGGCTATCTCAGTTCTCCGGATTTTTATTTGTCTAAATTTTTTTGTCTTCACTTTGAAAAGTGTCCTAACTTACATGCCATAAAATTCATGTTTTAAGTGGATTTTAGTGTATGTGCTGAGTTGCACAATTACCCTACAATCTGATTTTTGAACATTTCTATTACCCTAAAAAGAAATATCTAATCTCCTGAAAGTCACTTCCTGCTCCTGCTCCCACTTCCTGCTGCCCCAGGCAATTATGATCTACTTCATGTCTCTATTTCACATTTTTGGAGATTTCATATTAGTGGAATCATGTGTTTTTTACATCTGCCTTCTTTTACTGTGCATGATGAATTTGACTTCACCCACACTGCAGTAAGAATTAGGATTTTTTATGGCTTCATACTATTCCACTGGATGCAGAAACCTCATTTTGTTTAGCCTTCAGCATTGACAGTGTTTCATCCAGAGCCCCGTGTGCTGCGGGACATGGAGCAGACTGAAGATACCAGAGATGGCTGTGAGAGAGGAGAGTTGTCAGGACTAATGGGGGGACAGGTGGTCACTCGCTGCTCACTAGGGAGGGCAAGGAGGAGCTTAGGGACCCCACAGCACCTCCTGGCAAAGGCCCTGGTGTTGGCACATTGTGGTCCAGCAAAGTCCCTGAAGGATGTGGGCTCCACAACAGGGTCCCTCTGCACACCCATGCAAGTATGTACCTAGCACAGCACCTCACAGGAGGCGCCACGGTGGACTCAGCACTCACTGTGCTGTTCTATACCCCACCATTGCAGGGAGGGGGCGTGGAGAGTAGACCGCAGGAAGCCACCACCAGCTGGCTGTGTCGCCCTGTGATCAGTGTCCTGGTTTACGGATGGGCAGGGGTCCACTTCCTCAGACAGCTCTGGTCTACCCAGCCTGCGTCCCTCAGATTACTTCTATCCAGACATCTGGTCACTGTCTGCTTGCAGCATCCCCCTATGTGGCAAAGGGGAACACAGGAGGGGGACTCCCCAGTGGGTCTCTGCCTGGTACCCCACCCCGCTGCTGTGAGTGATGCTGCACTACACCTGCGAGGGAGAGGAGAGGGTTGAGGGCTGCATCTCAGTCTTGGGGTGTGCTGGGGTGGTGGGGATGCCGGGCGCTGTCCAGCTGGGCTGACACGGTGGAGAACGGCCAGCCTTGTGTTCGGGCTCATTTCCTGCAATTGAATCCTACTTCAGCCTCTGCTTTTTCCTGTCTGTTTTCCAAGCACTTTGTAAGGTTCTGTTGCTTCTGGGTGTTTTGATTTCTGTGAAGGGGGCTCAGCCACGTCCCCATCTCTTTGAAGTTGCTTTTAGTAGCCAAGGAGCGGGTGTTATGGTTTAGAACCAACACTTTCCCCAAAGCCTTGTTGTGAGGAAGGTAATCTGATCATGGGGCTCCTAACGGATCCATCCACCGAGAGTTCACAGCCACCTGTGCCGCTGGGAGGCGGGGCCTGGTCAGAAGTGGCTGTCACTGGGGGCCTGGCCCGGAAGGGCTTATCCTTGTCCCTGGCTCCTCCTCCATTCTACACATTCTGCATTCTGGGTTTTTCTCTCCCAAGCCCGTCCACCATGTCCTTTCTGCCTTGGAGCTGGCCTACTGTGGACTGAGCCCACCTGCTCCCGCCTGGCTTGAGTTGTGGGTTAGGGTACTTTTCCTGATTGTGGAAGGTGATGAATACAGCGGGCTGGGGGAGGACGTGATGTTTCCGAGCGTTTTGAGGACCAACCTCATTGCTTCCCATGGTGGCCGTGCTGATTCGGATCCCCCACCCGTGTGCAGCCAGGACCCTTTTCTCCACTCCCTCCCAGGCTTGTCTCCTCATGTTTTTGATGTAGCCTTTCTCACAGGTGTGAGGTGGTGTCTCATCGTGGTTTAATGTGTATCCCTGGCTGATTAGTGATGTCGACCGTTTCTCTGTACCTGCTGGCCATCTGTAGGTCTTCTTTTTGAAATACCTGTTTGGGTCCTTGGCCTGCCTTTTAATTGGGCTGTTGTTTTGCTATTGAGTTATTTGATTTTGCTACATATTTTGAATATAGCCCCTTCTCAGATGCATGGTTCACAAATATTTTTCCCATTCTGAGAAGTCTCTTCATTCTGCTGAGTTTCCTTTGCTGTGTAGAAGCTTCTCTGTTGGATGTGATCCCGTTTTGCTCTTGTCTCTGTTTTCTAATCCCCCCACATTATTGCCTTACCAATGTCGAGGTGCTTTCTCCCTGTGACTTTTTTTTTCTCATAGTTTTATTGTTTCTTCAGGTCTTATGTTAAATCTTTAGTCCGTTGTGAGCTGATTTTTGTAAAGGGTGCGAGGTAAGAGTATAATTCTTTTGCAGGTGGGTCTGCAGCTTTTCTAGCACAGTCACGGAAGAGACTGCCCTTTCCCAGTCACCTTTGGTTGTGGATGCCGGGATAGATCCCTGGGCTCTCTCTGTCCCACTGCCCTGCCTGGCCACTGTCATGCTGGTGCAGTGCTGTCTAGGGGCTAAGCTTTGGAGGGTATTTTGGAGCCAGGTAGCTGGTGCCTCCAGTTTTGTTCTTTTAGTTCTAGAGTGTCGACTGTTTGGGGCTTCGTGGGGTTCCATGCACATCTTAGGATGTTTTCCTATTTCTGTGAACCATGTCATTGGAATTTTGTTAGAGATTGCACTGAATCTGTAGACTGCTTTGTGTAGAATGGATATTTTCATAGCATTAATTTTCCAGCCCTTGAACATGAAATACCTTTCTGTTTGTTTGTGTCTTCATTTCTTTCTCATACCCTGTTCTTCTCCACTTGTGTAGTTACTCTGAGTAAGCCCAGGACACACTTTTTTCCCCTGAGTCCCTGGAGTCCTGGGCAGATGATCACCCTGTGCAAAATGCACCTCCAAGACCTGCAGGTTCATCACAGCTTTGCACCGTGGCTGTCCTTAAAGACCTGGAGGATGGTGGAGGATGTCTGTTATACCAGCAGCCTGGGAAGCGGAGGCAGGAAGATCACCAAGTTTGAGCCCATCTTGGGCCACTTGGTGAGATCCTGTGTCAGAGTCAAGCATTATAAGAGGGCTGGGGATGGAGCCAGGGCAGAGTCCCAGTGTCCGACCCGGGGATAGACTCGGCCCTGTGTGGCCGTCCTCCCCAGCCTGGCTGCCCCATCCCCCCTGCGTTCTGTTCCTGGGGTTTCTGCCTCACCATGGGCCCCGTGGGGCACTCAGGGGCGTGTCCTTGGTTACACCTGTGTCTTAGGGTGGTGTTGGTGCAGGTTCCTGAAGCATTGACTGATGGGGAGAAGGAGCCACAGATGAAGCCCCGGCCCCATGCTCATCTGGCCGCCAGCCCTGACTGTCCTACTGGGTGGCCGTGGGATTCCTACCTATGGACAGAGCGCCCAGCTGGAGGCCTGGCTCTGGAGGTCACCTGGACGCCTCTCCTGGAAAGAAGAGCAGGTAGCGCCATCTCAGCTGCACAGGGCCTATTTGTGGGTACTGCTGTGTGCGGAGCTGGCCAGGACTTTTCCTCATCCCTCTGAGCGGCTTTAAGCAACGTAAATTGCTCTGGCCGAGGTGCTGATGTGCAGCCTTTGAGGCAAGGCGACAGTCGCTGTTTCCCCGCCCTGTAACTCCCCCAAAACATGTGTGAGCCAGGTGGGAGGGAGGGAGAGCCGTGCTGCCTGCTGTCGGTGGGAATCCAGCCTTTGGATGAGAGGCTGAGACTTCCCGGGGCACAGAAGATCACGCAGCAGAGCGGAAGCACTGACCCCAAAACTCTAAACCTCAGTGGTTATGCAGATGACTCCTCTGCATCTCCTTCTCTCTGCATATCACAGAGGTGATTCCAGGCCCCCTGCCCTGCCCAGCTCACGGCACCATGCTCACAGTCACACCCAGCCCCAAGCCACTGCCCTCTGGGTGACGTGAATGAATCAAACCCAGGTTTGGTCCTGGGCTGAGACCTTTGATCCAGTGAACACCATCTTGGCTGGACTTATGACCCCTTGGCTCCCCACAACTATGAACACATCTTAGTGTCTTTGTTCTCACCATGGGCTGCTCTGGAAGCGGTCAGTTGGGACTAACTCACTGGAAATCCAGTAACTTTGCCATGGAGTACAGATATAAACTTCCCAGACCAAGATGAGAGCTGGGAAGGGCTCTGCACTGGGCCACCTGGGCAGAGCCCACTTTTCTTTGTACTCAAAGGCTCGTCTAGCGGTGGAGAAGCCAGTGTGTCCCCTACCTAGTGTGACAGTAGTCTTGGCTGACCAGGATAGTTCTGGTTTGAAAACCGGAAGTACTGGATCCTGGTCACCTCTTGGTCCAGGGCAGTTCAGGCCAGCTCATCCTGTGCCCACCCTCCTCGTCCTCCTGGGCACAGGGGATATGGTTAGATGGTACTGTCCTCCCATCCCTCCATCCTCCATCTGCTACTTTCTGTAGCCTTCCTGGAGCACAGAGCATGTCAGGCTGGGGGCTCACCCTGTCCTGGGCATGGCGGGGACAGCACCCTTGCCCAGCCAGCTCCTTCCTGGCCTTGGTCTCGGCCTCGTCTCTGAGAACAGCTTCTGCCTGCCCCTGAAAGCTGTGCTGCTGGTTATTCTCTCTCCAGACCGGCCACAGGCGGTGTGGAAAACACACGGCCCATGCCTCGGCCATGACCCTGGGCTCCTGGCCCTCTGCCGCCTCAGCCAGTGAGGAGTGCAGAGCCAACATGGAGGTGGCTGGGCCTCATCCTGGGTGGACAGTGCTCCTGCTCCTCCTCGGGTGGCCCAGCCTCTCTGGGGCTGCAGTCTATACTGCAGGCCAGACCTTTGTGTGGTCCTTCTCCAGGCACGAGGACTCAGCTGCCACTCAGAAGTGCACAGCCCGCTCCCCGGGGTGCATGTGTGTGCGTGTGTGTGCACTGGGGTTGGGGCCATCATGGCATCGTTTTTATGTTTGATCACTTTACTGAGGCATAATGTGTTGGGGTCTGTGCGTAAATCCCCAATCCTTCAAATGGGTGCACAATGAAGGCTCAAAGGAATGAGACAAGCGGCATGATCTTTAGGGCTCCAGGAGGACTAGAATCCCCTGCAGAGCTGTAACTCTGCTAGCCGGCCTGACGCTGGGCAGCCTGTATTTAATCAGAACAAGCAAGGAGCTGAATGGACAACGGAGGAAACCTGAGCAGGACCTTGGGAGGGGTTTGAAGACCCCTCAGAGCAACAGAGGATGCTAATTAAGGAAAACTATCCAGGAAGTCTCCAGGTGGCCTCAGCTGTGGCCTGTCTTGCCCCTGAGGTGTCTCCTCAGTCTCAGTTCAGCCATGCCCGGGCCACGCCACAGGCCTGCACATGTATTGAGCTTCAGCGACTCCAACATAATGGACGTATGGAAGCACCCTCGCCACAGTGCATATAGTGACAGCTGTTAGCAAACAACAAGCCTAAGAGAACCAACCAGAAACCCCAGCAAAACAAAGCCAAATAGTACAGAGAAAGGAAGGGAGAGCCCGGTCCCTGTGCGCAGTCTGGGAAAGGCAGAGTGCGGCAGGCTCAGGACAGCGGACCCTAAACAGTAAACTGACCCCCCACCCCGCAGGTCCATCCCTGCAGATGGGCAGGAAACAGAGAGTAGGGATGTGAACAGATACCCACGCCTGCAGCAGCAGGATTCCAGATACCAAAGGCAGAGCCACCCACATGTCTGTGACAAATGAATGACTGGACAAAATGAGGTTGGCCTGTACGATGGACTATTATACAGCTCTGAAAAGGGAGAGAGTGTCACCTGCTACAACCTGGGTGTGCCTCGAAGACAATAGACTCAGGGAAATGGTCAGATGTGGAAAGACAGATCGATGATTCCACTGACTCCAGGTCCCAAGAGGAACCAAGTTCACAGAGATGGATGGGGGATAGTGGGAGCCAGGGAAGAGGCTAGCGTTGACGTGGACAGAGCTTCTGGTTGAGAAGTGTGTAGTCCTGGAGATGGATGGTGGTGACGGCTGCACAGCGTGAGTGAACTTAAAGCCACGGCAAACAGCTACTTACCTGTGCTCAATATGGTCACTTTGTGTTGTGATGGAAAGCGCGCAGGGAGCTCTCAGCGGAGGAACCTGTGGACGCGTGTGCCTGAGTAAGGGCACCCCAGTCGGTGCTGTTTTCCCAGGAGACTCTCCCTCTGCAGACAGTTCCCCCTCACCCTCCCCTCAGGAAGCTCGGGTCTGGACCCTTGTACTGAAGAGGAGTTCCGAGTCTTTCGGGGTCTTGCACAGGTGCGCGCTCACCGCCGCCTGCTGTGCTCTCCCAGCATGATCTCCTTGTGATGTGTTCCCATGGTGCGCCTCGGTTACAGGTGGGTAGCGCTCTGCTGTCTGTGCCGTCCACCGTGTGTCCTCTCCCATGGTGCAGCCCATGCTGTCCATCTGTCTTCATAACTTTTCTCCTTGCTGAGACGGAATACTCGACACCCACAAGGGAGGAAAGGTGCACTTGGCTCACAGTTGGTAGAGTTTCAGTCCACAATTGCAGACTCCAGGGCAGGGTGGCGTGGCAGAGGGGCCTAGAAGAGGAGAAACAGCTCACCGCGGCAGAAGACAGCAAAGCAAGCAAGGGGGCAGGGAGAGACGAGGCTTTCTGTCCCGAATACACTGCATCCAGGCTAATGGGATTAGGGCAGTGCCAATCCTGTCGGGGGGCTGATTTTGGGATCACCCACCCCTAATCCTGGCATCCTCATTCCCAGTGTTGCACCATAAATGAATCACACACTCTAGGTTCAGCCACCTCTGAAAACGGCCCACCTATGACTGCATGAGGCCTTGGGGGACATCTGGACACAGCTATAGCGCCATCGTCGTCTGTACCCTCCCACGGCCCGCCCTCCCACGCATCTGTGTGCGGTCTTGGCCTAGTACACCTGCTACCCCCTACAGAGGCCCCCATGAGGTTTGTCCTTCACTTTGTGCTGTAGGCCTGGAGGTGTCCAGCCTGGGTCTGTCAGACGCCCAGGACCCTGCATACTCTCCTGCCAGAGTCCAGTTGTACCCATCTCACCTCCTGGGTCCCTGCCGTGCTCCTGGCGAGATGGTGGTGCCCAGGCACCCTTGGTCCCTGCTCCGCATCCTTGTCACCTTTGGGCTTTGGTCGCCGATCTGTCTCACTTTAGTTATCCTGCATGTTTCGTGCTGTTCTATGTTTGTTATTTTTCTTTTCTGTTTTTCAGTTTACATTTTTCAGTTGTGCTGGGATCAAACGCAGGATCTCGCGCTTGCTAGGCAAATCCTCTACCACTGAGCAACACTCTCGGCCCTGTTTATAAACGACTTCATTTTATTTACTGTGAGATGGGCCCTTGTCAAGGCTGGCCTCAGACGTGACCCTTGAGCTTCAGTCTGCGGCATAGCTAGGGTCACCGGTGTGCACCCCTGAACCTGACTATACTTTCTCACTCTTAGCTGATAGATACAAACTGTGGATCTTTATCGTGTACATGGCATTCATGTGTGCCGTGTCTGCTGTATGCAACAGCTGCTTTTCCCGCCGCATCCTGCCGGGCTCCTTGGCTCCCTGGTCTTCTCCCATTGGCCTCCGCTGGACCCTCCCGCCACCCCTGTGCAGGCCAGGAAGGGGCACCGTGGGGAGGGGTCTCGCTCCTGCAGGAGCTGAGGCTGAGTCCTGAGGGTGGCTCCAGGCACCCCAGTGGGTGCGGGGCAGCTGGGGTGCTGGAGGGGGCCTGGCTGGTGAGAGTGGGGACTCCTTGGGGCTCTGTGCACCCTGCCTGAGCCCTGCCTGGTCCTCACCTAATGGAGGGAGCAACAGGTGACAAAGCAGGGTCACAGTCACCCACAGCTTCTCGGAAAGAGTGACAGGGCAGGGCGGGAAGTGTGCCAGCTCTTTGGGCCTGGGCTCCAGGTCCTGATCTGGTAGCAACAGAGTGCCAGGGGCAAAGGGTGCAGAGGGGCAGAGACCTGACCTGTCCCCACCTCCAGGTCTCTCAGTCACAGGGGCAGACCTGTGGCCTGGGATCGGGGACTCTGTGCCTGGTCCAGTGGAGGAGTGGGGCTTCCTGAGCACACGTGGGAGGGTCACACTCAGTGGCCCCGGTTGGGACTTCTGGGGTGGGGGGCCCTTTCCACTCTGTGCCACCCAGGAAAACCGTGGCTCTGGCTGGTGGGCACCGTGGGGGTAGAGCTGGGTGAGGGTCCCTGGCACAGCACCTTGAGGGTGACAGGCAGACCCCTGACCCTCAGGGCATCAGGGCAGGTGGTGCCCCTTGCCCTCTCCCTACCTGGTCGCCCTCACGACCCATTCTATTGTTCCTATCCTGTAGTCTTGGAGCTTGGTACTTAAAAAAATCCAACTACTTTCATTAAGAAATGATTATTTCAGTTTCTTTAAAAAAAATTAATCAGAGACATCCCAGCTGCCAATCTGGGGTCTGATGGGCCGTGATAAGCAGCAGCCTGCGTGGCGGGGTGGTTCCAGCCCAGAGCTCGGAAACTTGACGTCCCGACAGACTGGAAATGTAGGCTTTCTGTTGGGCTTGCTGTAACCCCGAGCCCGGCTTGGGGGGCCATCTCCCACTCTGCACCTCCCAGCTGGAGGCTCCAAGGAGCCCCGGCACCCCTGGGCCCGGGCTGTGCGTTTTGTAGAAAGGACCCGGCATCCAGTGCCCCGCCCGCGCCGCCGAGCTCCAGGCATCGCTATCGCGTCCTCTATCGCCTTTGTGTGAAACGTAATCCACAAAATGCTTTCGTGGTAACCTTATCCGTCGGCAGCCGGCGATAGCATCTCGTGGCCCGTGACAGGAACTCGCAAGCATGGAGTTAATAATGCAGACTTTCAAAAAATGAGGCTGGCAGAGGGAGCCGAGGGCGGGAATGAAAGGGGCCGGTGTGGCTGTAATTGGGACCATGTGAACTTCCTCGGAGGAGGATTAGGAGGAGAGACAGGCCTTGCCCGCGAAGATTAGTTTCAATTAGACGGGCTGGAGGCGAAAGGCCGGCTCGGTGAAAGATTAAAACAAGAAGGAGAAAGTTTCCATGGTGCGGGCTCCGGCCTGCAGCGGCCGGCGAATCCGCTAATTGAAGGCAAAGCTGCCTGGGCTGGAAGAGCGCGCGTTAATTGATTTGATGCCGGCTGCTTTCCCCGCCCCGCTCACCCCCACCGCTGCGCCCATCTGCGCCTGGACAGTGGGGTGGGGGACCTGCCCCAGCTGAGCCAGAGGCCGGGGAGCAGAGAGGCCTGGTTGGCGGCCACCCTTGCCAGACTCCAGCCCAGCCACCTGGGGCTCTGGGCCTTGGCTGTGGCCACTGTTGAGCCCAAGCCACGGGATCAAATTCTGCTGGCCACGAGCCGGGTGTCCACGGCCCCTTGAGGGCCTCGAGGGGATCCTCCCAAAAGCTTTGTGCGCTGCCTGCCTGGGGCCTCCTGTGTGTCTTTCCCCCTCCCCTCCTTCCTTCTACCCCTCTTTCCCGCCATCTATCTTTCATCTCTCATGTTCCGTCCAGCGATCCAGCTCTCCACCGACCCATCCATCCCGACCTCCCCCTCCCTCCTCCCTCCTTCCTGGCCTCTGGCATCTGCTACATGGAGGATAGTTTCCCCAATAACTAAACAAAGGTTAAAAAAATCCACCTTGGACAAAAGGATCTACAACTGGACGTGCAGATGCCCACGTCTGCCCGCTGGACCTGGCTGGTGGCTGGTGCCGCTGGAGCCCAGCAGCAGCCTGGACTTGGGCATCGAGGGTCTCCCTCTTCTTTCCCTTCCGTTCCGTCCCTTCCCTTCCCTTCTCTTCCTGTCCCATCCCGTCCCGTCCCTTCCTGTCCCTCCCCTCCCCTCTCCTTCCCTCTTTCCTTTCCTCCCTCCTTCCTTCCTTCCACCAAGACCCTGCTGCATGGCAGTGCTCTCTGGGAGGTAGAAAAGGTGATTCCCACTGCACACCAAGACAAGGACCGGGAGCAGCCCCTGGCAAGGCCTGTGCCCCGGAGGCTTTGGCGTTGGACATGCCCACGAGGTCTCTGACTGTGGCCGCTGCCGCAGGAGGAGCCTGGAGCGCCTGGCCTGGGGCCTAGTGCAGCAGTGGGGCTGGAGGTGTCCAGTGCCACTGTCTCTGTACCAGGAGAGGTGCCGGGGGCCAGGCCCAGCCTGCTCATGAACCGACCACCCTGTGGACCCTTGGCACAGAGTGGAGGGTGCACAGTGTCCTGACGGGAGCTGGAGGCCAGGTGTCTGGGTATGGCCAGCGCCCTGCTGCCTCTCAAGGCAGGGCTGACCACTCCTGGCCTCTGCTGCCCTCCCGTCCGGGGCCTCTACACACGCAGCATGTGTGTGTGTTTTATAAATCCTTCCCATTGTAATGACAACTAAATTATGGAAAATGCATTTTCACAGCTGGTGAGAAAAGCCATTAGCATTAATCAAGGGCCCAGCTTGGTCAGGGACTCACAGGCCGGGTTTGGCTGGTGAAGCCATGGACGTGCTCAACAGTCGTTAGTGGGGTTCATTTGAAGCCAGGCGGCCATTCATCCCCACACATTCCCAGGGCGCCTCCTCACCTGGGGCCAGGGCTGAGCGCTGACCACTGCCAGCCCCACCCTGCCCAGGACTGGCCCAGAGCCGGAAGCCACCTTGTCTCAGGAGCCAGGGGATGCAGTCCTGGTGACATCCAGCTCGGTCACAGCAAGACACGGTGTCACAGTCCCTCTGTGTCCAGCAGGCTGCTCTTGGGACCTGGGCAGGGGCCTCACTGTCCCCTGCAACTCCAGCACAGTCTCCTGTCTGTGGTCCCGAGCTGTGTCCCTGCAGTTGGGTCCCTGAGGCCCCACAGGGAGCTCAAACCCAGGGTACAGTTGATGCTAGACCTGGACCTCGGAGCCCTGTGCCGGGTGGCGCCAGGACTGCTGTGATGAACATGGGGTGCATGCAGCCCTCATAGGTGTCTCTTCCCAAACCCCATGACCCAAGCTAATGGCGGGAAGGCAGCCAGCAGAGCAGGAAGGTGGCTCTGCTGAGGATGTCCTCACTGCCCTTTCACTCCACGTGCCCCACGGTGCAGGACACACGTGGGCTCCTGTGGATTCCACCAGCTTCTGGGTCACACACACTGCCCACCAGAAGGACGCAGGTCAGCACCTGAGCCTGGTCATCGGCCTCCCCCTGCAGCTTTCCTCCAGCCCTTGAGGGCCTCCCGAGTCCAGCTACCTGTCCCCCAGAGTTCCGCGGGCCTCCGCTGGGGTCAGGCCCAAGCTCTCTGCAGGTGAGCACTGGCTCAGTGTCTTCTCTGTCAGCGCCCGGCTTGTGTCCTTGAGCCCAGCTCTCTGGGACATGACCAGATCTCAGCTGTGCATGTATGTGTACACACATATGCACAGGTGCATGTTTACATTTATGCGCATGTGTCCTTAGATATGCACGCATGTGTAGCCTGTGTATATGTGTGTGCATGCATTAGCATGCTAGCATGTGCGTGCACACTAAACTGTGTGCATGCAGGTTGGTGTACACAAGCGTGCACCCACAATTGGTCCAGATAGAAAGGTCACCTCCTTCTATGCGCTGTGGTCTCAGCAGCGCCCCCCAGTGGCAGCCAATAGAGCCTGGCGCAGCCTCAGGGCTTTCTTCTGAGAGCGGGTGGGGGCCCAGGAATGCGGCTGGGGGGCCGCGCTGGGTCCAGTGGGAGCATCTCACAGTGCTGGGCAGAAGAGCAGACTTGGGGATGGAGTGATGGGGGCTGAAGAAGCAAGGCCAGCTGGAAAGAGCTCCCTAAGGACGGAGCTGGGGAGAGAGAACGGCAGGGCAGAGCGCAGAGAGAGAACAGGGAGAAGGCTGAGTCAGCTGCGAAGTGGGGTCTGCGGCTGCTCCCCTCCGTAGAAGGGGTTCCATCCCTGCCCCCATCACTTCACGGAGGCCCCTGGCAGGTTCCCCTGCTTCTGCCTCCTCCAACGGGCACTGCTACTGATACCGTGTCCCAGCTGGGACAGCAGAGGGAGCCCAGAGACTGTGTCATGGCCCGTCACACAGTGGCCCTGCTGACACCCTGAGACGGTCTCCTGCTCTTGAACTCGAGTGCCCGCAGCCAGGCAGTGTCCTGTGGGCGAGGCGCTGCCTCTGGATTTGGGGGCTGGGGATGGCTCCCAGGGCCTCGGCGGTCGCCCAGAGTGGCAGGGTGTGGTGGGGCCCAGTCCTGAGCTGGGCCTAAGCTTCTCCCTCTGTGTGTGTGCCTGGCAACCTCAGCCAGGGGTCAGGGGTCTGCTGAGCATGGGCCATCGGGAAAGGATGTGGTCACTGTCATCTGCTATCGGTCATCACAACTCTAGTGGAGGCATTCCCACCTCTGGGCAGGGTCTTCACAGGCTGGCTGCCGTCCCACTGCCCGGCTGCAGGAAGGCCCCAGGATGAGGCAGCCACACCCCTCAGAGCTGTCTCCATCATGGGGCCGCGGCCTCGGGCCTCCCCATGCCACTGCTGCTGCTCCCTTTCTCCTGTCCTGGCCGGGAGCCCAGGGGACACTGCCTGATATCACGAGGTACAGGGACACCCAAGTGCCATGTCTTCCCCCATGCAAGTGGGGGGGGCGCCTCTGTATGGAGCCGCTGGGACGGGTCTTCCTGAGGACAGCGCAGGCCAGGTCTGTGTGGCTGCCTCCGTCCTGATGTCTCATGGAGCAGCCCGCCGTCTCTGTGTCCCTGGACAGGCCGCCTTCCCCTTGCATTTCGCACAAGTGTCTCCTTGGCTCTCAGCTCCTTGCTCCGTGAGTGTCCAGACAGAAAACCAAACCAAGCCCAGGACGCCGCTCCCAGGGCTGTCAGAGGAGCTGAAGTGTGGCCAGCGGCTTCCTGTAGGATCTGCAGGAGACAGCGGGAGGCCTGGGGCACCAGGTGATGGGAGGGATGCTCACTGTGTGCGGGGCCAGCTGGGAGGGGCTGAGCGGGTGGGTGAGAGGTGCCCAGCACCTGGCTCAGGTGCTGCCGGGAAGGTAGTTCTGGAGTGACAGGGTGGGCACAGATCTGCCCTTGGCATCTGGCTTGTGGGCACTGCCTCTCAGGCTGGGCTCAGGTGCCGCTCAGTGACCCCTGTCAGTTTGCAGCCCATGCTGCTCATGTCCTGAGGCTTCTTCGAGGAGCACGGGTGTCCTGTCCAGCTCTATCTTGAGGGCACTGTCACCAGCATTGACCAGGAAGCTGGAAATGCTTCCTCTCCCCGTGGTTGTGCCAGAATTCCTGCAAGACCCTCACCAGGCGGCTGATGGGTCTGCTAGCTGGGCTACCTAGCCGGGGTCACTGGTAGGATCCCTGGCCTGGGCTCTTAGCGGGTGCAGAGGTCAGCACTGCTGCCCCGGCACAAGACCCACCTGGTTGCTGTCCCCCCTTTCCCTATGGCCCTTCCTTAGGAGCAGGAGAGCGGCTGACCCCAAGTGAAAATCTGCCCAGACACCTGTCTGTGGTCACTCACTGGGTGTCCAAGAAGAAGGACACCCCGACTGCTGGCCTCCACCTGGAGCCAGGCCTGGTAGGGGGTGGTGGTGGGATGGCCTGGGCCCTGCTGCAGGCACCAGGGCCCTTGGTGTTTGCACAGAGCCCAGTGGTCGGCCGCCTGTCTGATGGGGTTTCCTGGGGTGACGCTCGCCCGTGTTCGCCCGTGCACTGGTGTCCCTGGAGACCAGGTGGACCTCACCTGGTTGTGAACTGGGCCCAGCAGCCTCAGGGTGGGCCACGACGGCTCGGGCAGGAGTGAAGGATGCTGGGGCTGCACCGGGGCCGCATCGGGGCAGTGTGGCTCTCGCCGGTGCCGGGATCCACGCCTGGGACGTGGGCGCCCGGTCGCTGGCACACGGGAGGCGCAACCTGGTGCGAGGTGAGTGGATTAGAAGCTACTCCACTTGTTAAAGGTAGTGTAAACTTCCAGGTGAGAGCCATCAAGGGTTTTCAAGGCTCTGCTCATTTGGGGCTGAACCAACAACTCGCCGGGCTGGGCGCTGCACCCTCTTAAAAGTCAGCGTGTAATGATGAGTTTGTTAGCGATAGCCGCAATAAATACCCAATTCCCCATCTGGTCAGACGCCTCCGGCCTGTTGACGTTAGCTAATTGCCCATGGTCCGCCTTCTCACACCTGCTGTGCTGCTGCTGCCACCGGGCTGGGACAGTCTGGGCCCCACAGACCCCTTCCTGGGAGATGGCACATGAGGCTTTGGGGGAGTTTCTTTTGGGGGTTCACAGGCTCTTCTCAGGTCTTGATGGGGGATCCCTGTCCTGGGTGCCAACTACGGGCTTCCCCAGGGGACTGCAAGGTGACCCGGTGATCCCCTTCCAGGGCCCTCAATAAGATGTAGGAGGGGCTGTGTGGCCCCTTCCAGCGCCTGAGCAGCCGCAGACCCGGTCTCGCTGTGTCCTCACACCTTGGGACAGAGGGAGGGCAGGGGTGAGGGGCTCTCAGCCTGGCAGCTGGACATTTGGGACAGCCTGGGTACATCTCACTGGATGAGCAGTGGCCCGTCCTCAGCTGCTCTGTCTTCCCACCTCCATGTGGCCAGGGATCATGAAAAAAAAAGGCAGTGAAGTGGCCCCAAACAGAACCCAAGGTCCTCTGGGTGCGGGTATTGAAGGGCAAAGACGTCTGAGCCAGGCGAGGCCCCGGCACCCACGTCCTGCATCCGGTGTCCACATTGCAGCCATTGCTGGGAGAGGCCCGGGGACCTGAGGGGGCCTGGGGAGAAAATGGGGGCCTTCAGGGGTGCAGGCTCGGCAGTTTATGTGCCTCAGAAGCTGCCTGTTTGGCTCAGGTGGGCGAGGCACCTAGGTCTCTTCCTGCCTCTCTCCCCACAGTCTCAGCTTGGCTGTGAGTGTCCCAGGGTGAGTGGGGCTGTGGTGGCTGACAGACTGAGGCTTCCCCTCTGAATCTGTGGTGCTGCCCTCCCCAAGGGAGCTGGGGACCAACATGCCTGCACCTCGAGATCAAGCTGCTTCCCCTGCTGCCCCAGGCCCCCACCTCCCTGCTGGGCCTGTGTCCTGTCACCGTCTGCCAGCTTGGGCACCCCAGGAGGGGAGCGAGTGTGCGGGGTGAGCTGGGCCTGCTGGGCAGGTGGCGCTTGCCAGCAGGCAGTGTGGTTTAAGCGGGGATCAGAGGCGCTCGAGGTGTGCCCCACGGCCGGGGAGCCCCATGTTGCTGTCACAGCCAGTGCCCTCGAGGTCTTGGATAATCCTGCAGGCAACATCTGACCCGGGGGCCAGACCCCCGCCCAGGCCCCATCCTTGGTCTAGAGGGTCTGGTCGGCTTGGCATTGCCATGTGACACCGTGACATCACCTCTCAGGCTGGTGTTGGGGGCACGGAGTGTGTGGTCCCGTGATGGGCACCATTGGCAGCAGGGAGCGGTGAGGAAGCCCGCCCTCACCCGGCCTGCAGGGGCTCCCTGGGGCTGGATGCAGCCTCCACTGGGCAGTGGGGCAAGGCCCTGCCTGGACCTCCTCCAGTGGCCATGAGCAGAGGGCGGGTGCCAGGGTGTGGCCACTGGAGGGGGCGGAGGCTGGGAAGACCCTCACCTGTGCCCCTTTGCAGATACCCTTGGAGGCCTAGAGCCCCAGGGTCCTAGGAGAGAAGCCCAGGGAGAGAACCGAGATGGCCAGTGTGATGGTCAACACGGGGCCTAGGCCCGGTTCTGAGGCTGCCCGTGCACCCTGGTGTACCTCAGCTGGGGGATCTGGCTCCGGGCTGGCCACGGGGCAGGGGTGACATATCAGTGACAGGGTAGAGTGTGGGGACTCTGGGCTCTGCCGGATAGACCAGGGAGGGGCGGGGTCCATGGAGAACTTCAGCCGGGGGTTCTCATGCCTCTGGGAGGGCTGGGCCCCCATCACCACACCCCACACCACACCCCACTGTACCCCACCCCACTGTACCCCGGCTGTGTTCATGCAGCAAGGGACATGGAGGCCCAGCTGTGACTCGAGGGCAGATGTGGAGGAGGGAGAGAGTGACACAGGCACAGGCAGAGAGGCAGACAGGTGGACGGGGCTGAGGGGAGGACCCTCACTCAGAAGCAGCCGCGGGATCCCTGGGCCTGGTCCCTGGGGTTCTCCTGGCAGCTCGGGGTCTTTGGTCCCCATACAGTATTCCTGGGGAGCCGGCTGCAGAGAGACAGAGCCCCAGGGCCCGAGGGCTGGCTGATGACCCACAAGATTTGGACAGACGACCCTGCCCTGTGTCACCAGGCTGCCCGAGTCATGTGACAGCAAGGGACCTCACAGGGGCTGGAGGTGGATGACCCCTGAGACCAGAGACCCTGCCGAGCCGGCAGCTCTGACTGCATGACCATTGAACCATGTATGGCATACAGGGGACTCGGCGCTTGGACATGTGCTCCGAGACCCTCTGCCCCCATCCGTACCTGAGGGACCAGCGAGCGGCCCTGTCCGCCCCCCTTGCAGAGGGCAGGACTGCGGCCCTGAGAGCCCAGAGTGCCCCGGCACTCTAGCCCCACCGTGGGCTCCCAGCCGCACAGCTCTCCAGGACCCAGCCGGCCAGGTCCTCTGCCCAAGGCCATGGCCACTGTGAGGGATTCGAGGCGTCCTCGCCCCTGCCTACTCTGGGAGGAGACGTGAGCTCTGTTTATTTAGACTTTCCTAAAGCTGACAGCTTGAATCAGCCTAATTTACCTGAAGTATACCAACCGTCCTCGTATTTATTTTACGATATTTCACCGGCGTAACCCAATCTCCACCTTCCCAGCCTTGTTTACTCGGGCCGGGAGCACGCATCTGTCTCCCATCCCTGCGGCCCGCTGCCCAAGGACAGCGCAGAGGCAACTACACATGGGGTTTTGAGGTGGGCAGGGCTGGCCTGGGGGTCTAGGGTGTGGTGTGGGTGCTGGGCAGGTTGGGGCCCAGGGCGAGTGGCTGAGGGGCTCTGCCTGCCCTCGGCTCTGCCTCCTGAGCTGGAGGTGGTGAGGAGGGCGGCCCCACGCTGTCCCCATGCTGCCCAGTGCATCTGGCAGCTGTTCTGTGGAAGGACAGACGCCTCGCAGCATTCCCCTCACGTCAGTCCAGCGGGATTCCGGCCCAGCTGGTGCCACTGCAGGGTCATGCTGCCCAGGCCCAGGCCCAGGCCCAGCCAGGGTGGGTGGGACCAGCCCTGCCCCGCCCCTGCCCTGCAGGTTGGGTCTGGGCCAGAACTCAGCCGGGTAGAGGCACTGAGGGACCTTCCTGCAAGCTGTGGATGGACAAGCAGTGGGTGGACAGCTGCCCATCCACCCCAGGGATGGCTGGCCTGGTCTGCACTCATGGCATCGTTTGCATGGCCACGCAGGGCTATACTGCTGTGTGGATGCTGCCCATGACCAGTGATTCTGTCCCACCTCTGAGAGTCACTTATATGCAGCCCATCCTGACGTCAAAGTGGACCCGGCCCACAGCTGCCACTTATCCTGTGGCCGGGAGCCACTGTGGCTAACGATGAACAGACAGGCACCTTCAGCAGGTGACAAAAAGAAAAAAAGCCCACACGATGCTGGTGCCCAGGGGAGGTGACCTAGGAGGCCAAGGAAGGCTTCCTGGAGGAGGTAGTGTTTGCACTAAGCCAGGGACGCTGGAGTCAGCAGGATACCTGGCAGACGGAGTGTGGATCCCAAGGACCTGAGTGTCAGGGGCTCTGTGGCCCCTCACTGGGGTGAAGGAAGTGTCTGGAGGCCAGGCCACCTGCTCAGGGGACTGCCAGCGCCAGTGCAAGCTTGCTTCAGCACGGAGGAAGAAGACCTGGGCAGGGGGGCCTGGGCTCGGCTCTGGTGTGGAGGGCGGGCAGCCCTCAGCTTCTCAGCATGCCCCCCAGTACTGCTGCTCCCTTCTGCCCCCTGAGTGCTGGGTTGCGGCCCTGCCGGCCCCGGGTCCCTGAAGCCACTCGTGGCCCTGTGCTGGGCTCTGGAGAAGTGGCTCTCAGGCCGGCAGAGGTAGGTGGTGACCTCGTGCTGTCCTGCCCCACAGTCACAGGGCCCCGCAGTGTGGAGCTGGTCTCTGAGCGGATGGGGCTGCGCGGCCGGGCTGGGCCCCTGGTGGCCACTGGCCGCTGTCTAGCGCTGCGCTCTGCACACGAGCCCTCCCCCAGGCAGGGGCCACACTGCACCGTGCCATACATCTCTGTCAAAACCCCTATGAATAAATTAACCTTTCCAAAGATTAGCACACTCTAATACCTCGGGGTTTTAAACAGAAAAAATACTAAAAATATTTTGACAGAGCCCACAGAGTTTGCAGGCAGCATCAGCTAAGGCCCACCCAATGCCCCTTAAAGGGCCAGCCGCATGGGTCAGGGCTGGGCATGGGTGATGACCCGGCCAGCCGGCATTGAGGAGGAGGCAGGAACCTCTCAGGGAGCTGTGAGTCATGGGCGGAGTGTTCTGGGCACTGCCCTCTGTGTCCCTTCCTGACTCCAGGTGGACAAGGCAGCCAGGCTGCCCCAAAGCCTTGGTGAGGCCCCCAGCATGAGGCCCCCAGCATCCTGGGGTCTCTCGGGGCGGGGAGGGCAGCCCTTGGGAAAGGTGGGGGCCTCAGCACCACAGGCTGAGTCGGAGCTGTGCCCGTGGCCTGGGAAGAGAAGTGGCCTCAGGCCTGGGCCGATGGACACAGAAGCTTGGAGCTGAGGAGCTGGGGAGCTAGGCCACTGGGTGGGAGCCTGCGTCTTGGCTGGGGGTGCTGGGGTGTGCTGAGGTCATGCGGTTCCCAGGCAGTGGAGAGGAGGCTGCAGGGGCCACGCAAGGGGCCCTCCCTCCGTGCTGCTGCCT